>LKNJ01003053.1:0-50463 GCA_002120245.1 Maccullochella peelii | reverse complement strand
ACTTAGATCAAACTAAATAACCACTGCATACTGACAGTAATTAAAGGAAAAGGCTGGTGATATTCGAAAATCTTTGATATTGTCAACAAATCCCATTTAAAAAATTGCTAAAACAGCTGGGCACTGTAGGTTTTAGCAAACATTACTCAAACAGAAGTAAATAGTGTATTTGTTGGCAACTATTTTCAGCAGTGGATTAAGACACATTTTAACAGTTTTTGGACAACAATGGAGCGCTGTGGCACTGAGGAATAAGCTATAGCAGGTTTTGACTACACAGATAATACTTGTTGGTAGGATCGATTCATTGTTGGGTTTTGTTGTTTTAATGGAGTTTGTTGACAATGAGAAAAATGTAGAACTTTAATTATTTTGAGAGATTGTTGGACATTTAGCATTTTGTGTTTCCATCAATACTTTTGTCAACTATTGGTTAAAGAGCAACTAAAAATTCAGTTTACATACCTGGATATTTGTCTATTAAGTGTTTACTTTAAAAAAATAAAGGCAGTGTTGACCTTTAAATAAACATGATAATAGTTTGTCTTTTGAAAACCTGAATAAAGCTGCATTAATTACAACATTTAAATCAGTGCTAGCAATTATTCTGCTATACTGTACATTTCACTCATGGATTTAGCTGTGAATTCAGTGGTGGACGGTTATAATCTTGTTGTAAAGGGGGGTCGCTGAGGAATGTCTGAATTTTGACTAATGAAATCACAGGACTATGACATGCTGTCACCATGAAACTAAATAGCACAAACTGGAATAAAACTGTGGGATGCCCGAATGTTGTCCCACAGTGTTCCTGTTAAAAAACAGAAGCTTTAAATTGAACTTCTGCTCTTCCTATTTTGAACGTGCAGTTTATTAATGAAACACAATGCACATGTCAGTGATGTTCAAAGTGTCTTGTTGAATTTTGCTTAACAACCTATGTCTCATCCCAGCAGGTGCCTGTGTGTCAGCATCAAGGCCAGCCTTTATCAGGTCTTTACAGTAAACCACAGTCTCTTCCATGCTGTCACACCCTAGCAGCGGTGGCCAGGGCGTAAGCAGTCATCAGGAAACATTTCAGATATCTCTAGCGGTTACTGACTGTTGCCATACCCTTGAGCGTCATTCTGAGGCTAGACGAGCAAATGTTTATGGGATGACTCTGAGATATGTGCACAGTGCTGGGAAAATATTTAAATAACCACAATCATTTTAGGGAAATGCAGCTTAACTGCAACTTTCTCAATCCCAGGAAGACAATATATTTAATTTTTGTAAATGCTATAGATTGCTGAAAATAATGTGCTTGATTTGTAAAATAGTTTTCATGCTATACTTCTGTAGGCTAGTTATCATTTTGTAGATTAAACAACAAAAAATTATGTATTTCAAGCACAATATAGCTTTTGTGAGAAAAAGTATTTACAAGCAATTCCAGTCATTATTTAGAAACTTTTAATGGTTGTCTGTTCTCTGTCTTCAGCATCGTATTTATCAGCACTAATGAAACAGTCTAAATGGTATCTCAAAAGCAAAGGGTCACACAGTTTAACGTGCCTAATTAGTATTTCTGAGATCTGGCATGTATAGCTCAAATATTGTGCAATGTATAACAAATACAAATTAGATTCTTTGTTTCACTGTGCCTTTTAAACTCTTATTTCTCCTCCTAGCCTGTGAGCGTGTGCAATATAAACACACTCTGATGACAAGAGACCACTCCATCATTTAACAGAGCCCCGGTTCTTCTGCAGTGACTCGATCTATCCAGACAGGAACGTCAGGATTCCTGGAAGACTGTAGCTTTTTTCGCTGCTGCCATTAGGTTGAAACAGAGCACACACATTCCACATAGGGGGATTAATGACCTCCGATAGCTCAACACCACAAATGCAAACTTGCTTTGATTGATTGCTGGAGTCTTTGGTGTGATATGAAGCTGGTCATTAAGTGATATGGTAAGATAACTGCGGTATTTTACTTACCAACCTTCTTTTTCTGGTCATGCGTAAATTTTTGGCTCCTTACAGTACAGCCAATTCGGTAACATATAGAAGGCAGATAAAAGAATAATACAATTCTAATTGAATAAACAAAATAAATTGTAAATTCATTTCACTAAGTCGGAGGTGTGTGGTGGTGTGCAGTGATCACAAGGACTGAACAGCTGTCACAGTAGACCACAGGCATTCAGTAAGACAAGTTATGTGCATGTACACATACTGTATGTGTACACAGCTACAGTTGAGGGATAGGGCATTTTTCTCTATGCACATGGAATGAGCTTTGATGCTGTTAAAGTTGCATAACTTCATTTGTGGCCAGTAGGGGGCAGAAAACCATCACAACACACTGACATATGATATATCACCAGCTAATGAAGTTTTTATGGCTAACTGGTTAGCAAACAATTGTTTAATTTGACATCCTGCAGACACAGAGAAACGTTAGCATTCATTTGGAGTCGTGTTTCTGACCACCTGACAAATGTAAGTGCAATTTTCACTCTCCATTTATCTCTGGTTTGCTCTCCACCAAGTCCTGAGATAAATATCTGGGTCTTTAATTTGCCAGTTGCTCCACTCTACTCACTAAATATGTGTGTCTGCCATTTGGTGCTGGACAGGTACAGTACAGCGGATGTATCTGAGCTGTCAATGTGGTCAGACTCAACCTTACAGTAAATTTGCAAGCCATAAAACAATGAGCTGCAAAAGCTCACTACAGCACATTTGTTTTGAGGCATTCAAGCTGATTCCAACATGCAAAATGTTGAAGTTATTTAGGCCTGCGAATATGCAAACTATTTCATTATCGATTAATCTGCCAATCATTTAATTAATTAATGAATTAATTCATCAGAAAGTAGTGAAAAATGTCCATCGCAAGTTCTCAAAGCCCAAAGTGAAGCCATCAGACTCATTTTTCTGTCCGACCAACAGAAGACATCAGAAGATATTCAATTCACTATCACATATGACAAAGAGAAGCAGCAAATCCTCAAAATTGAGAAGTGAGCCTGTGCTGTGAAAGCATTTTTTTAACAATTTCAACTGATGGATGATAGCCTTGCATATTAAAACACCAAAACTGAATAAAAACCAAGGAGTATGTAAAGGGTTTAAAATATATCTCTACAGCTGTGGATAATAAAAGTCCATTAAAAGGGCCCCATGGCATGCCTTGGACCATTGTGGACTCTGGACTGACCTCTACGTAATACCTTGGCTTTGTTTGTTTATTTGTTTCCTGTATTTGTGTGAACGTGTGTGGGAAGGGTGGGTCAGCTTATAAGTAATTAACAAGCAATTCACTCCACCTAGGGAAGCAGGGAAGTTACTCATGCGATGCACCCTGACAAGGTCACTGGCTGATAGATGAGCCAGAGCAAGGGGATTTTCAGCGATTGCGAAGGCAGGCAGAACTGTGGGAACCAGACAATTAGTGGGTGCAAGGTAGGCATCCATGTTGTATGATGACCATGAGACTAGCTTACATGGATACTCACCACTTGGCTGGCTGACAGGGAGAAAGCACCTGGGCTCAACTAACTCTTAACACACAGTCATTTATCTTTGAGGAGGCTGAGCAGGCAATTTGCCAGCCGTTTAGGAAGAGCATGTGCTCTTTCAAATCAAACAAACATGGATGAGGAATATACAGTATATACTGTGTAATATAAACATATTGACAACATACATATTTCAGAACTACACATAAACATAAATAGATATTGATGTTGGATTATTATTATTATGTTGTAGCCTTCTGTCTTATTATATTTGTTAATCCAAAGCTATTTGGATTAACAACAATTGCAGCTTTAAACATTACTAACTTACAGAGAATTACATACAAGCAAAAAAAAGGAAAAAAGATAGAATACTCCCAAAATTTAGAGTTACAGCATTTACACATAAAACAAATGTTTCAGTATTATGTGGAGACTGTCGCAACAAGGGAAAAAGGGATTGGGATTTAACATAGAGTTAGATAAAATGATAAGAATTGTCATTCTCTGTAATGATTTCACAACCTCCAGGGAACTTGCCTTCACGAAGCAAACTGCCTGGCAAAAACAGAATGACCAATACTATTCCACTGAATTCTGCATACACACACACACACCAAAATAAAACACCGGTTATCAGTGCAAGGCGATGTCTGTTGCTAGATTACATAAAGATCTTGTGAAGACTACATTGCCAGGTTAGATTTAGAATGATATAAAACAGACTAAATCCTAGTTGAATACATGTACCAGGTACGGTCTCCTTGGAGTTAAAAGGTTTACTGTTATCCAATATCCATGCTATTTTCAGGACATTCTGCCATGAATATTATAAAGGCTATTAAGCATCATAACACACCGTGGCATTTTAAAGACCTTTTAAAGAAGACAAAAACAATGTCTCACATGCACCTGGAGCTTCAAAGCCTCCAAAACTCTAATTCTGGACTTGAAATACACCAGGCACTTGACAACAGCTGTTAATCAGATAATGAAAGCCTCAGAGTTACACAAGCACACTTGTGGAGAAGCGGCTATAAATTCCTTGTCATGACAGCATACGAGGGCAGGGAGAGAGTGAAGGTGGGATTTGGTACCAGGCACTTGCCTTCCCAACAGAATGACGCATCATACCAGCACTATGGTGAAACGCTCCATCAGCCATTTCCCCTCAGCACACTATTTTAAGGTATATCCTGTTGAACGCAACAGAGTTCAGTTCCCTAACAGTAACTGCTAAGAGAAATATGTGAGCAACAGACATTCAAGGAATTATGATATGGCATGATGTGTCTCCATAGTCTATGAATCCCCTAAAACACACATATTGTGACAGATGAACTGCATGCTTCGAAATGGAAAACACTCCACAGTGTCTTCACTCTGGGACACAGCCTGCACAACACCTCAAATGTTTGTAACCTGAATACATAGTTTAAGGGTGAACTCCTGCTCCACTTACCCTCTTCACCTCAATCACCAAGTGACCTGCCATGGTAACAATACACAGGATCCCACTTGGTACAGAGGCCCAGAAAGCACGCCCATAGGTCAGCGGGGGTATGGTGGAAGAGTGTTGCCCTCTGACACTGACAGTGTTTCCGGGTTGGAAAGCTCTGGGCCAGGCCTGCCATGGTGGTCCACACAGATGGACTGCAGCTCAGTCAGATAACCTCTCCTATGGGGATCAGGTTCACCTCTGTAACTCTCATCCAAGACATCCAGGGTTAATCTCCCAGAGAGGAGACTGATATCTGGATAAGAAAGAATGAAAGTTTTCGATAACCTCTCCTATGGGGATCAGGTTCATCTCTGTAACTCTCATCCAAGACATCCAGGGTTAAAATCCCAGAGAGGAGACTGATATCTAGATAAGAAAGAATGAAAGATTAGGATATGGTGGTGAAAGTCTGGGTGAGTAATAAAATTTAGGAGGTTGCTTGACCTTTGAAGGAAGGGGTTGCGCAAGGTGAAGCTATGCAGCACTATGCAGCAGATTTTTCTGCTCATCTGGAAAGATATTCATTCAAATCCAATAATTAATGTGCATAATAGAGGTCCATATTTTATAAATTACGCATAGTCTTTGAAAGTAACAATGTAGGGGACTTACCACAATCAGTCATGAGACATCCTTCAACGACAGTTTTTAGGTTACTGTGGCTTTAATAGCATGACCCGGAACAGCAAGAGTTTCACCGGCACTGTTGCCTTTTCTTTTCCGCTCAGGTCTCGGTAGTGGTGTGAGCGTGGATTTCATCATCTAGGCTCACAAAAGCACCTAAAATGAGCGTCCCAGCGTTTATCGATATTACAGAAGAAGACCAGGTACGACCCATGTCTTTAAAAACTCATTTAGCATTGTTCCGCCTGTGGATGAGTCGAAAGGTTGAAACTATCCAACCAGATAACTTAGCATGCTAGCTAGCTAAAATGCTAACCGTTCTTAGTACGTGCTGATTGTTAGCTAACCTACATGCTGATTATGTGACATATGTGGAAGCACATTATGAGCAATTATATCCTTAAACATATTCTTTAGATGGTTTGTATGTAAATTAGTTGTGCATCAGTTCTACTATAGTATCCGTTTTCAGCTCCGTGTATTTACGGCTAACGCTGGCACAAATGTCATCGAAGTTGTAACGTTACTGGGATAGCTAAGAATGGTAGCTGCTTAGCCAGACATCTAAATAAACAAAGACGTAAAAAATAACAAGCCACCCAAAGCATCCTGCTTGGTAGACAACTATAGCTAATAACTTGGCCAGGATTTGTTTTATTAAATGTTACCATCCCCTATAGCTGACTGAAGCAAATATTCTTCTCAATAATACATTACAGTTTGTATAAGTAATAATGCATTATGCTAAACGAATATATCTCCATATTTACATTATCTACACACTGTTACATATATGTATCTTGGTACTCTTTGTGCTGTTAGGATTTATTTAATCACTAATACTAATTATTTTACTGTCTAATGTTACAGGCCTCAGAGCTGAGAGCCTACATCAAGTCCAAAGGAGCTGATATATCAGAAGAGAACTCTGAAGGTGGACTTCATGTAGATCTGGCTCAGATAATCGAGGCATGTGATGTGTGCCTCAAGGACGATGATAAAGGTAGGTGATGAGGAAGAACACCCCTGTGCCTTACCCACAGTCAGTCATTTATAAATTGGACAATAACCGGCAATATACCTTTTTTTCGTGAGTAGATATTTTGACTTGCACAGATAATGCACAGATGTCATTAATAACATTTATTATGGCTCAGTTGTATTAAGTGTCCCAGTGATCCAGCATGCACAATACCACAACCCTGAATCTGTCTCACCTAAATGCATTGCAGTTGTTATAGATATTAATTAATTAAACCTGCTGTGCCGTGAATAAAGCCTATTTGTGTTGACTGCAACTGAGTCTGAAACTACTCCTGGGTGGATAACAACTTCTCATCGCGCATGGCCCTCTCTCTGCAGATGTAGAGAGTGTAATGAACAGCATCGTGTCTCTGCTGTTGATCCTGGAGACAGAGAAGCAGGAGGCTCTCATTGAAAGTCTATGTGAGAAACTGGTGAAGTTCCGTGAAGGAGAGAGACCCTCCCTCAGGATGCAACTGTGAGTCCTTTTACTTTTTTTCCCCCTTAAATGTATTCACAGCAGTGCCTTTCTTCATTGTTGTTTCCAAAACTCCGATCAAGTATACATTACACATGCATGGAAACTAAGTAGGCCATTGTTTTGATATTAGACAAGGTTGAGACTGCTGGTCTTGTGTGCTTAACATCAGGAAGAACATAAACAGGCAGGAAAGCGGCTGTCTTCCTTTCAAAAGAAACGGCATGTGTCGAGAAAACATGCAGCTGTTAACACTTAACTATCTCTTTCATGTTTTGATGTTACAGGCTGAGTAACCTCTTCCATGGCATGGATGAAAACACTCCAGTGAGGTATACTGTCTTCTGTAGCCTCATCAAGGTGGCGGCAACTTGTAACGCCATCGCCTTCATCCCCACTGACCTCGATCAGGTACCTCTACTCACCGTGATTAACTGAAATAACTGACCATAAGCTCTGCCGCCAGTCAGATATTGTGTATTTCTTTGAGCTGCAGAGACAGCAAAAAGGGGGGGGGTTGTCTGTATCATTTTTCAAATCTCCACAGGCTGCATTTTTTTTCTCAGCAGTTGATTTATGATATCTGTCTGTGCTGCTGATCAGGTTCGCAAGTGGATTATCGACTGGAATCTGACCACAGAGAAGAAGCACACGCTCTTGAGGCTGGTGTATGAAGCATTGGTTGACTGCAAAAAAAGGTAACAACATATTGGATCACATGTTTAAATTCATGTTTTTGTATGCACAGAAGCTAAAATATGAATACACAATATTTAAGATTTATAAACTCCTGCGTGAAAAAATAATTTGTTTTATGCATATACATTCCTCTGGGTCTGAGACTCTGTCTGAGATTGTATGTTATCTTTCGAGTAAATGATCTCAGTACAACAGAGTTTTCAACAATGTATTTACTAATTTCACAGTGAGGCTGCAGCAAAAGTGATGGTTGAGCTGCTGGGGAGTTACACAGAAGACAATGCTTCACAAGCACGCGTTGATGCCCACAGGTAAATTTGGAGACCCTGTTTAACATTTGTCATTAATCCGCAATATTACGTACGTACATACATACATCTGTGTGTCCCTTATCTTTAGATGTATCGTCCGTGCTCTCAAAGACCCCAACACCTTCCTGATTGACCACCTGCTCACCCTGAAACCTGTTCGCTTCCTGGAGGGAGAACTCATCCATGACGTGAGTACTGAAGGATGCGCAGTGCTTTGTGGTGTTAAATCTACTGTAATAACTCCCATTGTCCCATTGATTTGTTAGCCATAATTAGTTGTTGGAAAATGTTACCTTCTCTATGCCTTCCATAGCCCACAAAACGCATCGAAAACATTGTTTTTCAAAACAATTTTTCCAATAGTCATTGCAACAACCCTCTCAATCTTGTATGTGTAGAATTCACATTTAGGTCATGTGATCAGAATTCTTACGTACACTGATGTGAAAGCCTTTTGACTGTTTTACATGGCTCTTGGATGCATGTTTGATATGTAGTGTCAGTGACAGCTAAGGCAACCACAACCCAAAATTTCAATGCTGACCAGTTAAAAACTTTGAATGGTAAGCAGCAGGAATGTTTGTACATTACACGCCAAACAGGTTGAGACAATGAAAAGATATTTTTAATAGGCTGTACACACATCCGATTATGTTTTCATGGGCCAACAGACTGGCATTTCTAAGGATATTAATAGTTCATGTTCAAGGACAACATTTCTGCATTGGAGCCAGTTTGATGTGCATTCCATTTATCCAACTCATAACCTTAATCTGGACATGGTTATCATAACAACTTGCAGCCTGTATGAATGCAAAGATGATCTGACTGTGTTTCTAGAGTTGTATAATGTCATTTCTCCCTCTTCTGTTTTCAGCTATTAACCATCTTTGTGAGCGCAAAACTAGCAGCATATGTTAAGTTTTACCAGAGTAACAAAGACTTCATTGATTCTCTTGGTAAGTGGCCTTAACTTGAGATAATAAAATTTATAGTGATTTAAAAGAAAAAAAACTCTTAAAATATTAAGCCAGTGTACTGTGCTCTGTTGATACTGTACAGGAATGTGTGTGTGTCAGCAGTGTGTCACTAAAGGCTTAGCTGTAATTACAAGCATGTGTAGGATGGACTCTCAAAACAGACAATGTGGAGTGGTGTTTGTGTTAATGAGTAGATTCCCTGACTGCATGCTCCTAAATGTAGAAACAATTATCAGAGGGAAACTCCCTGAGTCGAGAGTAATCGACTGTGACTGTTTTGTGCTTAATGATCCCTGCGTGTTGCTCTCCAGGCCTGTCTCACGAGCAAAACATTGCCAAGATGCGTCTGCTGACATTCATGGGCATGGCAGTGGAATTCAAGGAGATCTCCTTTGACACCATGCAACAAGAGCTGCAGATCGGAGCTGATGACGTAGAGGCTTTTGTCATTGATGGTACGAGCACTTCACCTCAAATTAACCTTAGCTGTCTACCCTTGTTAAATATGCTGTTGGTTTCTCACAAGCGACTAATGGGGGGGAAAAAGGGTAGTGATTAAACATCGGCCACTGACAGACACACAGCCCCCTGATTTGCCTTCTTGTACCAAAAATGATCTGTCTCCCTCCTTAAAAAAATAGTGCAGTGGTTATCAATGGACATGAGTAGGATTTTACAAACTATAGTAAAAAAAAAAATTTAAAAAAGGAAAATTGGCATAGAACCAAGAATAGCAGTTTTAGTGTTTTGTGACTGGGATTAGCTTCCTCTCCGATTTCATTTTCCAAGTGCATTCTCTCTTAAAGCATTCTTGTGTCAGTGGTGATTTTATTGCTTTCTGTCAGAGCGTTTGCTGTCTCTTTTATTCCCTTCCTGTCTGCTTTTTCTTTCTAGCTGTTCGTACCAAGATGGTGTACTGCAAAATCGACCAGACACAGCGAAAAGTTGTTGTGAGGTAAGCACTTTCATCAAACCGTCATACATGGCTTAACTGCGTTAAATTATGACTAAGTAAAGATCTGTATCAGAGGGGCAGTGGTAGCAGTTGCAGGCTTGGCAGGCTCGATCCAGACCTGATGTAGTTTACCTGACTCATCTAAAACTGTTCTTGATCCTTAAAACTGTCTTAATACTGATGGTGCCACCACCACTGCAGTGTTTGTGAGAGTGCACTGAATTGGCATAAGCATATCATTATCTTTGACACATTTCCCTTTACTACGTTATATTTTGTGACTGATGCATCAAATGCATTTCTGGTTGGCTCACTGGTATTCAAAAGTGAAACTTTGTCTCACGTGAAACCTTCTGTTTTATGTTGTTCCTGTAATTGTTTATGATAGGCCAATACTAGGCTGCAAGAGTTGACTAATTAGTATGTGGATTAGTTTGTATTCCTGACTCTGGCCAAGTCAGTCTGGTGTCTCTAGTCAAGGTCAAGGATGCCATGAGTTTTTAGGTTCTGGGTTGCAGAGAAAAATGTAATCTGTGTACAAACTAGAAAAAGTATTCTTGTTTGTAAATCACCTTCCAGGAAATATTTTGAATTCACATTATTCTGCCTCCATATAGCTGTGATTTGAGGTCTTAATACAGAATATAGGGTGATGTCATGTCTTTTTTCATAGTTATATTTAATATAGCTCTGTCATTTATTTCCTAAAAGTTGTGAGACATGACCTTGGCCTGCATTTTTATTTTTATTTTTTGTCAATTTAACATTCTTGCTTTTCTGTTTCCACTTAATCAGCCACAGCACACACCGCACCTTTGGCAAGCAGCAGTGGCAGCAGCTGCACGACAGCCTCAGCTCCTGGAAGGCCAACCTAGCAACTGTCAAGACCAGTCTGCAAGCCCTGTCACCTTCTGCTTAATTCCACCTTAACCCAACTGTCTAGACTGCCTGACCCTCAATTCTTTTCTTCTTTCCAAATCCCCAGACTGAAATGATCAGTTTTTATATAGTTCCAATAAAAGAACAGCGGAGATCACCTGTGATTGCTTCTTTCTTGTTAAATAATTAAATATTGCTAGTTATTTTGAAGTTAAGTGATGTCATAAACACAAGTTGTATAACACACAAGGAACTTGAATTTGATAGACAGTTTCAGATTTTGTGAAACAGCCGAAAGCTTTACTGTGCCATTAAAGGATAATACATATACTGTATAATCAGTCTTTTCAGACAACTAACCCACTAGTTGCCTTATCATCTTTTCAGAAAGCCATACAGTGACTGTAATGGGGGCTCGTCCTCTAGCGGCTCTCAACATCTGGTTTTAGTTAAAGGACAGCATGCCCGTATTCAATGAGCTGGGACTCTGGTTGAGAAATAGCCTGCAGCGAGAGGGTGACTTGTCTGGGAACACATGAAAGGTGACAATAGTAATGTGAACTTCAGATGACCCTGTCTTCTGAGGTCAGAGCTGTCTTACTGTAGCATCAACACTTTAAGCTTGTGGCGTGGGCTGATTCAAATGTGAAACTGTCCACCGGGTTGATAGATACTGTTCAGCTGTAGTCAGCATGAGTCACTGTCAAGTGTAAAAACAAGGGCCTCTAAATTCCACTTTTTAGTTCACCTTGCCTTTGCCCATTGATGGAAAGTAAAGTGCCGTTTATCCCGCACAGAAATCTGTTCTCAGGCACCGGTCCAGAGCATTAGGATGTGGACTCTAATGATATATGGCCCAGGCATTAGGTGTAAAAGGGGTCTGCTGGAGTTCTCTCCCTCTGGGGCTGTGATGAAATCAGCACAAACTGACAAAGTGCAGACTACTGACATTGCACTGTTGGAATCCCCATCCCCAATACACGCTGCTCTTTCTTTGACTAATAAAGCCACAGCTCAACCTGTTTACTTTTTTTTTTTTAGTGGTGTGCTGCTCCTCATTCTGTACCAGTAAAGTCATAATCTGATCATGTCAGCCCTGCCATTAAATTATTTTTACTCGGATTAAATGGGCATTACAGGTATTCATGTATTGCTGTGGTGTTTTTCCTGTCATACCAGTGGTCTGCAGAGGCTCACCGCTCACTTCTGTCCAGTTGTCCACAGGGAGCAGCATCTCCGACTCTTATCAGTGGGTGTAAATCACAAAACACATTCTCAGGAGCATAACCTCATCACAGCCAACTGCAAGGTGGAGCGTAGAGCAGATAGAAACTAATGTGACCAAGGCTTAACAAAATGTTTGCAAAGCCTTTACTGCTTGGTTTCCATCTCTCAGCATATGCTCCTTTCCTCTGAAAGCAGTTGCTTCTCAGCTACTTTTCTCATTCTGGACAGTGATCGCTCCCTCTACTTGTCTGTAATTTGTCTCACTGGCTTTTAGTAACTGTTATGTGGATGGTCCGTCATGTGAGATGATCCAGCTGTAAATACTGTGGGCTGTGGTTGGTTTATCTGGTGCAAATGTCGTGACCCCTTCTTATCACAGTCAGATAGAGGTAGTTCTGCATTGTTCAGTGATGAAAAAGCAAATAAGTTGATATTCTGTTTGGAAGCTGGTCTGCTTAACTGGCCGCTTTTGCATACACAGCTCAGGTTATCAGCAGATGTGGAAAGTAACTAAGTACGTTTATTTTACAGTACTATATTTTACTTGAGTATTTCCATTTTCTGCTAATTTATACGTTTACTCCTTTACATTTCGGAGGGAATTCAAGACTTTTACTTGCAATAGAGTATTTTTACATTGTGGTATTGGTACTTTTACTTAAGTAAAGTATCTGAATACTTATTCCACCACTGATCACATTTCACTGTGTTTGAGCACAAACACCACTGTGTGTGGCTGATGTAGAACCATATGCATTCACCCAGCAGTGAGATACTATTAATCATTATAACATACAGTATAAGCAGTATGTGGTGTAAAGTGGCAATATCATCTGACATCACACACTAGATAAAGTCCAGAATTTCTCATTTTCTTCACCCCTTTTCTTCGTATCAACATTCCTCTGGGTAAATCTAAGACTCTGACAGTATCCAGAGACAAGTGTAGCCAAGTACAAGAGAGGGGCTCTCACTGCCCTTCAATTAGCACCATCCAGTAGTCAGCTATGTTCAATTGCATCCTATCTCTGCTTTATATAAACACTGGCCAATAGGCCCAGAGGCTCAGAGACAGATATGTGAATTTACATGGAGAGTGTGAAACATAAACACTATTATGGAGCCAGACAGAACGGGAAACTTTATCTTCACTGTGTTGCCGCATGTTTTGCTCTTTGTGGTGTCTCTAAAGTTGCTATAGTCACCATTCTTTGTGGCAGAAAAAGCCAGACTAAGTGTAATTTATCACAGATGCCTCTTCTCTGTCAAAATTTCTCCCGAGCCCATTACACAGCCTTTTCCCATACAAGGCCTCTGCATAGTGGTGTAGTCACCAGCTACTGAGAGATGTTGATAGAGGAGGTTTAGTGCTTTTAGAAGAGTCCTGATGCAAAGATCCCAAAAGATAGCATTGCGTTACAACAGTAATTTGCGCCCACCCATTAAAAGTGAAGATACAACATTGTAAACATGAAAAAGACATTGAGGCTGAAGCAGTTCAGATGTTTAGGCTAAAAATATGGCATTTGTCCCTTTGAAGGGTCATTAATGACCCTTTAAATCCCAGTAAAGCTCAGTTGGCAAGCTCAACCAGAGGTTACATGACTAAACATATAAGTCATGAAACCATGATGTCACTGTCTAAAATGGAAAAAATGGATGTTAACTACATTTAATAGTATTAAGGGCCTACTATCTATTGCATGGTAGCCCCTTTTAAAGTTAGCTAAAATGTGTCTACAAGTATTCATACATTTGTTTGTAGGAATTCACATTTTAGATATTAAGTTGCTGCTCTTTTTCAGAGCAAATGTATTGAATTGCAACAACCAACTAAACTTAAAAATATAGTCTACATCAACAGCAAGGCATTGAGTGGTGCTTCAGTATGATGAAGAGTAAAGGCCTGAAAATGATTTGGCGTTGGGAGGAGTACAGTTGCGTTATCTGACTCAGAGTCAGAAGTCAGATGATGAATGAGTAATCCAATGTAATACTAAGGTGTGAAAACTTGAAAGTACTTACACTTTTCGTGGTTTCAGCTGCCATCTAGCGTTCACTCTTAGTTACAGAACTCATCATATTAGCCAGGTAAACGTGATCGATTGGTTGAGTCTGCGCAGGTAGTTCAGGAAGAGCTGTGCCCACAGTTGTTGGGAGTAAACAAAACCTTTGTTAACCTACCGGAAATGTCTTGGCTTCTTCTGGGACTATCACAGCTATACTTTACTGTATTTTGCCTTTAAAAGATGAATCGCGTTAAACTTTTTCAAAGTTGCTAAACACAACTGCTGTTTGTGACTTATATCGCTGAGCGTTTCCTGATTCATCTTATCAGCGTCGAGGCTGGGATACGTACCTGGCGCTCCTTTAGATAGGTTTCATTGTGTTGGTGTTGAACTCTTCTCATCATTATGTGCCACTTTTCATCATAGGTAATGTAGAATATAAGTGGCTTTTGCTGGTTGGTTAAAGAAAGGTGTACATATAGTAGTTTGAAGAAGCTGGGTGCGTTGTTAATGGTAGCCTACTCTGCCCTCTGTACTGCCAATTAATGCCCCACCCGCTATCAGCGCGCAGGTGCACGCTTGACCATGTTGTTTCATCTCTTCATACTCCTTCAACTCCTGTCATGTGGGGATCTGGCCTGTATGAGGAGGTTACTGGCGAAACATGAAGGATCACAAGACCAAGAAGGTGAGATATTTTACTTTAGAAGTAGGCCTACAAACTTCATAGGCCTACACCCAGATTGTCCAGTTCTCCTGTTAATCATTCCATCTGTTTGGACACGCTTCCTAGTGTTTGTAGATGAGGGGGACGCAAATTCGTTCCTGGGTCGCCATCTGTTGTTCAACCGGTTTGACTTTGAGATTTTTGTTCCTGGAAATCTGGAAAGGGAGTGTTATGAAGAAGTCTGCAATTACGAGGAAGCAAGGGAGGTCTTCGAAAACACCCCAGCTACAGTTAAGTGATGCTGTTCAGTGGGCCCCTCACTGAGGACATTTCATGAGCACAAAGAGGCCTTAACAGCAGAGTTCGCCATACTAATGATGTTTTGTTTTGCAGGATGCTTTTTGGAAGAAATACACTGCAGGTAAGAAGAGAGATAAATACCTCAATTTGTAGATTATTTTAAATGTATGTTATCAAATATAATGACCAAAGTAGTGTGCAAATGTTGTTGAGGAACACTTGTGCCTTGCCTGTAGACATTATGTTACTGGTGCTTTCAAAACCTGTTTCAAGTGTTCAACAGTGCACAGTGGCTTTGAAAATTATTGCTTTGGTCTACAACCCGATGTGTTGCTCAAATACCAGTTATCGGTTGTACATTACCTCTGCAGCTCTCATTTGTTTTGCATTAGTGGTGAGGACTGAATCTGAATAGATCTAATAACTGTAGCCTATGTCTGCTACTGTGGAAAATCAAACTATACTTGTCTGCTCTCATACCAAAGAATCAATATCAGATGAAAAAGATGAACCACCCTGTGATATTCAGGTGGCTATTTTTTATCATGTAGTACAACGCACTGCTGTTATCAAACAAGCTTAACGCTGTCAATTACTCACTGTGCTCTGTGATGATCTACAGAAAAGGACAAGCACCCCTCGCGGGTTGATGTGACATCTCTTTTGGTGGGACTGATTGCTGGTGGTGTGGCCATTGTTATTATTGGCCTCCTGATCTGGTATTTCTGTCACGGCAAATGCAAGGACGAATTCAGCCGTGCAAAGTGAGTGAGAGGGTCTTTACTACTATTAATGGCAGCTACATTATTCCTGCACATTCTCATTGTAGTACTACCTTTTAGCTACAGTACCTCCAAGAGGTATAGACACTATACAACTCTTTTGCACTATAAACCCAGGTACTTGAACAAACTGACACCATATATAATAAAACATGTAAGACTTCAGAGTTTGGATATTTTCATATACTGAGAACTAAAACAGAATACAGAATTTCAGAATTCCAGAATTTTGACTAATCAAGTAATCGATTAATTGTTTAAGCTCTAGACCTGTTCTAACAATATGTTACTGGTTCTTGTCACCCCATGTACCATACATGTAGCTAGGGAACCTACAAATGCAGTTTGTTGTGCACATTTGTATAACAAGAATAAAGCTGGCTTTTCCCTTAACTTCAATACTTGAAGGCATTAAGTAGGTCACATATGAATGACATGTCTACACTCCTCTCACAGCTCCATCCGGGTGCGGCCGAGGAGGAGTAATGCTTCTCTTATAATGCGGCGGCTAGAGGAGGTGTCCTTACAACCTGTGCTCCCACCTGCTTCCCAACCCCCTATGGAGGAAATCGACCCCCCAGGGCTGCCTTCCTATGAGCAGGCAATCGCTAAAAGTGGACCACATGACGCCCCACCTCCTCCATATCCTGGGTATTTGCATGTGCATTTGTATTTGCGGCTATGTTATAACTGACTTTTCATGTTTTTCTCGTATAAATACACAATGCATAATGCACGCACAGACAGGTAATTCCCGTATATTTTTTAAAACCTCTTTTCTTATTTTTGGTTTTAGCTCACAACCTGGAAGTATTCGGCGGTAGTATCTTCAGGACAACACACCTGCATGTCTGTCAACATTAAGCAGACAGTTTACTTACATTCACACTGTGCTGCTCTGCTTAACGTTGTGTACCAGTTCTTTCATCATCACAAGATTTAAAACAGTGCCTTATGCCTTCTGTTTATTACTCTGATTAAGCTTTCTTTTTCTATTCATACATGTCTAATCTTCCGCTTTGTTGGTGTACCTTTTGCTTAGCAGTATAATCTAGTCAATTTATTTTTTCCCCCTTCTTAACCTACTTGTGCCAAACATAGTTTTGTGTTAGCCTCTACTAAAACTTTTCACAGGTGTGATTATGCTTTGTAATATAACCCCAAACCTGTGCTGAATAAGCGTTGTAATACATTGTACCCAGTTTGCTGCTTTTTGTCTAAATGAATATGAAGAATCAATACTGTATCATGAGAAGTCATGAGAATTTTAAAGTTGTTGGAATATTTAAATCCTTAAAGAGCAGTTGCTTTAGACACAGCATGTATATAACGGCTGAGAGCAAGATTAGGATTATGTTTCATTACACAATAAGTATTAATTGCAATAGGAGAGAGATGGACTGATTTGTAAAGTCATACAGCTTCCTGTCTCCTTCAGAAGGAAAACTAGTGACAGCAAAACAGCTTTTAATGGCATGATGATTAATATTGCCATAACGAAAATGCATTTAAGGATGATGCAAGTGTTTTTGATTCTCTGGTCTACCAGTTTTCAAGATTCACTTTGTACTTTCAGCTTTATATCATCTTTTACCTTTTTACTTTGTAAAAAATGTGCAGATTTTCTTGCTGCTTTTATAAAGTTCTAGTGTGTCAGGAAATGTATGTTTGTCACCAACTAATGAGAATGCTCTTCTAATATCTTAAGTCATTTTCACTTTCACTATTTGCATTGTGGTTAATTATTAAATGTACTATAGATGGAGGCGGAAGCTCTTCAAAGGCAGTTTTACAACATTTTACATTCACAGAAGAACATTTTACAATTATACAAGATAATTATAGCTGTGATGAATATGACAACTAAAGAATATTTCAACATTTGTAAAGGATGCAACAGTTTGTCTTCATGTCACTCACTTAACTGTAATTTCAATGAACATTGTACAAGCCAATTGGATGCTGGTGTCTCATTCTCATTAGATGATGCAGAAATACAAGAGTTAAGAAGTTATTATGTTCCTGTAAATTACCATTACCAAAGTTTCATCATGACATTATGAGAATTTGAGGGCTAGCTTTGTTGAAGCGATCAGTAAGTATAATTACTTGAAATGAAAATCTTTTAAACATGTTTTAAATAAAATGGATATTTTAATTATTTTTTGTCTCGTCTTTCAACTGTGTGTGAGGTTGTGTGCAAGCAAGATGGCTCTGCACACATTCTCACTTTGATATTTAGTGCGAATATGATGAGCTTTGAGGGTTTTGTCAGCCATAATAGAGTTTGTATATTCTTTAACTGTGAAAAACATTTAACAGCAGTTAATTCCATTTCCAAAGTGTTAAGATTTTAGACCAAAACTATCATCATCTTTTGTCACTGTCAGATTTGAACACATCTGTTGTAGCCTACTGTATGTAAAATATGCAAAGTTGTAGTTAAAAAGATATGAATTGGCTACTGACTGTTGTGCTGAGGGCTCCACATAAAGTTAACTCATTTTAAAATAGTAATACAAAAAGAAAATTCCCTTCTTTAATGAAATAAACCTTGTACCATACAACAAAAACACAAAGTACACATCATAAGGTGTACAGGAGAAAAGTCAACAGATCCAGCCCAGGGAGGGATTACGTGTTATTTCAAACTAAATACAACTATTTTTTCTGTTTTCACAGCCTTTGGATTTATAGAAAGCAAATCAAGTCAATGTACTCTTGACCTTTGTGAATACCAAGAAAGCGGGCTTTTTATCTGTACATTTATTGTAATTATGTGAAATTTAGCCAATAAAATGAAACAATTAGGAATTTACAGCTGAGAACTCAAATGTATGTTATTTATGTAAATGTTTCCAAAGTAACACATGGCTGCTGATAAAAGCACAGATGTTATTCCAAAACAGTCTAACAAAAGGGATTTACAACAAACCTAGCCATTATTTTATAGTTTCCATACAGGCTCAAGTGACATCCAAACCAGGAGGTCTCAAAAATGTTAAAATTTGCCTCAATGTATTATAATTATTTAATTCACTGGGTGCTAAATGACTATTTGAGATCTTTGCATTATTCTAATAGTTTCAACACTTATCCAAGCAGAGGCAGGCTATAACTAATCGCTTCATATGGGGATTTGGGGGTACTATGACGTTTTAGTAAAAGGTTTTAGTATCTCAAATAATCTCAAGAACCATACAGGTGGGAGACATTATAGCTGAACTTTTGGGTGGAAGGAAGGAAAAAAAACTACAGAACTTCCAGCCAAAGTCTGCGGTGCATCCTGGGAAATAAACTAACATGGGTACGTGAAACCATGCAGGGTTTGCACGTCTCTCCATGACGGGAGATGAACAAAAATTAACGAAATCACTCAGAAGGCAAGAGGTACACTTTTATCCAGGATATAGCACAGCTTCACGGCGGCTTTGCGGACTGTGCAGTGCTCTGACGGGACTGCCTGCACTGGTCGGTCGGTGGGTCGGACCCGGGCTGCTACGATGTGTGTCCGCTGCTCCACGAAGCTCCGTCGGGGAAGTGAATCTTTCACCAGATGATGGACAGGAACTACCCGACCTCCAGCTTTGCGGACGCGCTGGCTCCACCAGCACAGACCGTAGCTTCTTGGGCCTATGACCGCAGCACAGCCAGTGTCAAGCCAAGGTAAAAAATGAAGGAGAGGGCACCTTCCGAAGGAAATTTCGGTGATGGAGGGCCTAGCTTTGCTCTTTCAGAAAAGTGCGGAGGTCCTTGTTGTTATCGGGAGCACTGGAGGAATGGGAAAAATCTCGGAATTTGATCGGAGTTGTAGAGGCTTATCAGTAGTTTCTTAGCCGTATGTTACTGTCGCCCACCTTGCTAGCTTTCGTTAGCACACCGCCTCCTCACCATGGCCATGTACAGAGTTAGTACAAACTAGAGAGGAATTTATTTTATATCTGTAATAAGTTGACCAGCTAGGCAGCTTAGCGAGCATTTTATCGACCTGTTTTCTTGACCCACAGGTGCTGACCAAAGCCAAAACAAGATAGCTACCAATGCTAGTCATGTCAGTTGTGGCATTTGAAATTAGTGGTAACGTTGCATAGCTTGGTGTTGTTAACTTACCTAAGAGCTAGGAGGCGACGTGTCGAAGTCTGTACATATTTCTGCCATTATTTTAGTAGGTATGAGAGCTCCATTGCTATCGTTGACATTGTTATGACTTTATATTTCATAAAATAGACAGTTATGGTAGCCACAAAACCTGCCACAGTTGTAGAGCTCAAACTCAGTCAAAGTTAAGACTATTGTATGTTGTTCTACTACATTGTAATAATGACATGGGATCATGCCCAATGACAAAATTGTAGTATCTGCTACAAATAAGTCGGACATCTTCCTTCAGCATTAAGAGGGAAGCAGATAAAGTAAGATGATCCACTAAATGAGTCTACAGAAATGATTACTGGTCAGCACACAATTGTGGGTTGAATGACAAAAATCAAAACAATCTACTATCAGTTGACTATAATGATTAATCAAGTAAAACATACCATGAATGTGCTGATCACAGGTTCAGAAATGCTAAGATTACCTCCGTTTTCCTGGTGTCATATCAGTATGACCCAAATAGCAGGGGTTTGTTTAGCTGTTGATTAGACTTAAAAACAGACAGATAAATTGACACATGCATTTGCTATTATTTCTTTTGACATTTTATAGACCAAAAACAATCAGCAAATCTAAAAAGTGAATAGATTACTCCATACATCATTTGCTATTGTTTTGCTCGGGAAGCTAACTGATCAACGGATACAGTGTATTGGACTTGGCTATATGTTACTTTATAGTAAAATAGCAGAGAAGAGTTAATATACGTTAATATTATATGCATAAAAGAAGATTGCTGGTGCGTGTGTCTGTTGAAGGGACCAGAAAAAGAGCCAGATGACTCTGTTTCACCTCTGTGTTCTTCCACAGATGTTTACCTCCTGGCGAATGGGAACTATTTGGATTAGGCTGGCTGCATCTGATTACCTCTGATTTTATTTCTGTTTCCTCTCAAGAGAATATAGAGTCATATGTCAGATATTAAACCTTTTTTCCTAATTGGCTCAGGCAAACATTATCATAGTACCTCCCACCAAGTAGAGCAGCAGTGACTGCAGAATTTTTCAATTGTAAAAGCGCTTTGGGAACCATTAAGGTTGAAAAGCACTATATTAAGTGAAGTCCATTTACCATTCAATTCACAAACCACAGTTTTAACATCCATTCAGACTTTTACAAGTAAGAACTGTGAACGTTATGATTATCGGGGCTTAATTGCCAGAGTCGTTGGTATATGATTCATACTAATATGCCAAGTGTTATTCCTATTTGTGGTAGCCTTAAAGGTGTGCTATGTTTTGCATAGCCTAAATAATTTACCCTTCTGGCTGACTTTCTTCTGTGGGAGACCAATAGCAGCATTTTTATCACATCAATTAATATGGGTAATGCACTGGGGACATGTAGGGTTTGGTTTAATCATAAACTGTTTTTCGAAGCTAGAAGATAGAGCTGTTATTGCACTTTCTGCAAATAGGGTGTGGGTCTACTGAGTTGGCTGTCTACTAGCCAAGACTTTACAGAACTAATACTTGAATGCAAGGATGCTGTGTGTCAAGAGAAGTCATTTACTTGGGCCATACATAGCTGGGTGTTTCACTGCTGCTTGTGAAGATGAGAGCTCTCATGTATGTGTTTGTGTGTTGATGCAGTTCCAGTTATGGTGCAGCACAACTTGATGCAGAGCTCCTCCAGCGGCAAAGCTACACTTCCACCCACCAGCTTCCCACCTACACTACATCACACCTTCCTGCTGCAGCAGGTTAGTTATGAATGCTATACACATTGTTTTTAAAGGGTCAGTTCACCCAAATGACAATAAGCTTCCTTTGTCGCTTATCCCTAGTGGCATCTACTCATGCAGATATTTTTAGTTTTATATGCTTTTTTTTTTTTAGATATGAACCATGTGCCACCAATGAAAATGGTGGACGTAAGTGGAATTTCATTTGTGGTACTCAAACCACTTTAAAAACTCAACTGAAATGTGTCTGGATAATACACAGGCTTTGCTGTGGACAGTTTTTATTTGGGGCGATTTCTTCAGTAGAAACTACTTCCATCACAAACCTCATTTTTGTTATACATTTTTAAATGCTTTGAGCTCCACAAACTAAATTATTTCCACCTTTTTATTGTATTAGAGTGGAGGCAAAATTTTAGAAGCAGCAGATATCTCAAACCAAAACTGTCAGCATGAGTAGATATTATAGCCTGACTGATACAGAATTTTAGCAATTTGGGTGAACTAATCCTTTTAAGGCTCTTATTTACATGACACATATGACTGTATTTGCTTTGTTGCCTATTTCTGTGGTCATCCTTCTTTTCCTCTTTTGACTGTCAGGAGGAGCACTCGACTCGAGCAGTAATACTTCTGAGACCTCAATCATGAGCTTCCTGTCAGCCATGGAGTCTAGAAGCCTTCAGGCTGGTCCTGTTAGTGCCTCACTGCTTCCTCCTTTTAGACCCCCCTCCTGGCCTGCTGGTGAGAACACTCATTCAATTCAGTGTTTTAATTACACACCACCTATTGTGGTTTAGCCAAATATTTCCGTTTTTACTTTGTATGTCAGCTTCTTATTTTATTTAACGTAACCTGAATTACCTACAAGAGGTACTGATTTTATATGTGACACTGAGTTGTGAACACATAATCCTGTTACATTTACATTTCCAAGCTACATTTATATATGGTGTTTATGTGTATTTGTGAGAAACGTATTCACTGATGGAGCTCATCTAAGAATCAAATCATTTAATCTACGATCCAAAGTCCAGAATACTATTATGTACTAGACCAGGTTATATTAAACATTTACCTATTAATTTAAAAAAAAGATTAAAATAACTAAAATAACCCAATTAGTGTTAGCATGTTGCACGTTGATATGGTTTGAATAAAGCCGAAAAATGCTTTTAAAAGCACCTGGAGAAGACTTTTACTGAACAAAATTAAGTTGGTTGGTGATTTCCAAATTTTTGGTTTATCACAAGTTTTATCTGTTGTGTACACAGGTTTATTTTATTTTGCTTAGATTACATCCATACATTGTCTATTATGTGCAATGCAGGTACCAACTCCTCCACCACAGAGCTGTATTTGACCGGTGCCCTGCCTTCTACTGCCACTTTCCCCTCTCCTGCCGCTCTGTCATCCTATCAGCATGCTGGTGCCTACCCTTCCAGGAGTTATGCTACCAACCCTTCCTTGGCTCTCCAGGATCCTGCCTTCAGCACTTCCACCAATGGCCTGTTCTCTCCCCATGACCCCCTCCTCCATCTCAAGTCAAGCCAGACTGTACTTCCCACTCCACTGGCCTTCAATCATCTCTCGGGCCCCGCTTTGAGCTCGGCTCTGCCTGTCCAGTCCTCCACTTACCGTTCAGCCCAGGAGTCAGCCCCCCACCTCCTACAACCCCAGTTCAGCCTATTACCTTCTGCCCTGCCTGCCCTTCATGGTGCCACACAACCATACGGGGCCACAGTTTTCTCAGGCTCTATCGAAAGAGCTCTTCAGCGTGAATGTAGTGTGATAAAACACCACCAGAGGCCTTCCAGCAGCCATGCGGCCTCAGAGCAATTGCCCAATTCAGAGCACTCCTTACAGGGGTACTTTGGCTCTGGCAGTGAAGCGGATGTGTCCTACCAGCAGGACCCGTCCCGTCAGACCCCAGTGTCCTGCAGCCCTTCCACAGGAGCAGATTCCTCTCAAGGGGTCAGTCGTGCTCCACAACCCAAAACAGACTCAGTAACTCAAGCTTATTCGTCCACTTCTTTGCAGAAGGCTAAAGACGGCTCTTCCAAACTAGCTCCTCACCCTGCTGGGGTTGAAGAGAGTCACGAGCACTCTCAGAACCTGACAGGAGGGTCTCCTGAGCATTATTCCTCCCCAGGACAGAAGCAGAGCTCAGTGATTTCTAATCAGCAGTCAGTCCAGCTGTCCAGTCTAATGTCTGGTAGTCTTTCTCAATCTTATATCACTCCCCACACACAATCACAGCCCTCCCATTCCACCACAGACAAACTCTCCCCCCTTTACAAGACTCTGCCTTCCCTCTCCAGCCAGTCTGACAATGTGGCATCTGTTAGTCAGACTCTTGTTTACTCCCCCAGTCCCGGACTGAGTCAAGAGCAGGAGATCCAGTATGGAGCCCAGGTCCAGGGCTTGTGTCAAGGGAATCTCTCTGAAAGCTACCCCACATCCCACTCTCAGGGTGCCCCAAATGTGACTTTTACATCTCAGTCACAGGGGCAAGCTTCGGTGACTCAGTCTCAGAGCTACACCACAGGACAATCCCTTAACTCCTCTTACCCACCCACATGTGTGCGGAGTCTGCCCACATCAAATTCTACACAGGACTACACCCTAATGCAGGCCTCAGTGGGAGGTAAAACACATGACACACTGTCCCAGCAGCAGACACAGAACCATAAATATGTTTTGTCTGCACCGTTGCCTACGTACTCGTCAACTGCTCAAGCCTTACAGAATAACGTCAGATCCTCAATACAGGATTTAAAGCCAACATATGGCAAACAGAAACTTGAAGAGCTTCCTATCCAGGGCCTAGATGCTCTCCAGCAGGCATCCATGGAGGCCTCTGCGCCAGCTAGCAATATGTCTGCCCACAACAATGTCATCTATGTTGTTTCAAAAATTGACGATCATCACAAAACACAAAGTGTTATCCGAAGCAATTCACGTTCTGATGACCAGCTCATGGGACTAGGTCATACAGACACAGCACAGGTAAAGCGTGAAAGGATGGGTCCTCTGAGCCAACAGCACATTCATCTAAGCAGTACCAATGGTCAGGGAACTGCCAATACGAAAACTACAAACTCCAGTATTATATCTTCACATGTACCCCTTAGTTCAGAGCAGCTCAAGCAGCACTCTCTCCACCTAAAATCTCCTGAGCCACATCAACAAAACCACCAGAATAATGGTCAGTCCCAGAGCCAGACCTCGGCAGCCCACACCCAATTTATCACCGTCCCCAGTACTCAGGTCCTCCTCGACCATAACCAGATGATTCTGCTCCAGCAGCCCCTTGTCCACCATGGTCAAAACACGAAGGTGGAATCAATGCAAAGTATCCAACCAGCCCAAGATTTGGGCCCTGTTCATGTCCAGTATCTTCACATGGATCGAGAACTGCTGGGTCCCAGTGTCACTGAAACCCAGAGGCAGCAGGGTTCGGTAGTGTCTGAACAGAGCTCAGGGTGCCCTGATTCCTCTAAACACCACTACAGCCAGTCAGCAAATCAGCAACCAAATGATGCCAAGAACCACTTTGCTCTCAACTCCATTTGCTTTCCCGACTCCATGCTACTTACAGATGACAGAAATATTTTGTCAAATGTTGACGACATCCTGGCTGCCACGGTGGCGGCCTGTGGCGTCACACCACAAGACTTTGTAAAAGCTACATCCTCTGCTGAGGCCGAAATGGCAGTGATGACAAGCCCAGTTGATTCTAAAGGTCACTTCCATACTGTGGATATAAGGCACATGTCACCTAGTTTCTCCTCAGCACAACATTCAATCATCACCAACACTAACCCCCACACCATGACCATGACACTAAATGGAGCTCAGATGGCCACAGACTGTCAGGGTCAGTCTGTTCACCACAACAACAGTTCTGAGCTTGACACAAATGAAGATGGAGGGAGCTCTGAGAATGGCTATCACTTAGCCGGGCAGGTGTATGACCCCTCAGGTCTGCAGAACAGAGTCAAAGGAAATGCAAAGTGTATTAAAACAGAGGATGGCCTCATGGAATGCCAAGGTGGCGAAGACTTTCCCAAAAAGAAGGCTCGCTCTAAGTCCTTGACCAAACCAGGTGGTCCTGAGGAGGACAGTGGACAGGCTAGACCGGGCAAGCGCAGTGGGCAGGCAAAGCGGCAAAATTCCAGGGGTAGTGACGTCAGCTCGCCATCTTCCTCACACAGTGTATATGATGGTTGTCCGCAGCAGGAGAGAATGAGGCAGAAAATCCGTGAAGTGGAAGAGAAACAGCCAGAGGTCAAAACTGGCTTCATTGGCTCCTTCCTCGACTTCATAAAATCTGGCCCCAAACAGCAATACTCTCCAAGTCCTACACGAACTATTAGTCGCCCGAGAAAGCCCTGCACCTCGTCCAAACCACTGCCATGTAGTTTGCCGGCTTTGCCTCCCAAACTGCAGACTCTGCCCGGGCCCTTGATTCCCCAGGAGAGTCCAGGAGTGAGTGCTCAGCAGAAACGTCTGGATGAAGATCTGCAAAGGAACTTGGAGACGCTGCCGTCGTTCAGCTCAGATGAGGAGGAGAACACTGGGAAGAACCAGGCCCTGAGGAACAGCATAAGCTCAGCGCTTTCAGCTCTGGATGAGTCTTCAGATCGGAAAACCAGGACAGGTAATGATACCCTGCTTAAGCTTGTCAAGAGCTGCCAATATTATCAGAGCATCAACCTACAATCTTTTATATGATTGTTCATCTATTGATTGTGTTTTCGATTATAATGTATTTTATACAATTTTGAAAATAAAAACAAATCCCCTCAAGCTACTTGAGTCCAGGCTAAGGTCTTAAAATTGCTTCTTCTGTCCAACACCAAATCAGAACACCAAATGTTTAAAACACATTTACAATAATATAAAAATAAAGCGAATAAATAAAAGTTTTGTGTTGCGGTAATCAGCAAGGTTATCAGTTGTAACCTTTATTAGATGTCTCTCCCATCTTTGATGTTATGCTTCCCTGAGTGATGTCATGCAAAACTGTAAAACAAAGTCAACAGTATTCTCTTTGCTGTTTTTTAACTTTATCATACCTGAGACACCAATAATACTCTCATGTGTTATTTTGGTAGTCTGCTGTGATATGTATTGTCTGTGTACTTGAGTCTTGTTTAGTACATGTTTTTCATGTTCCCTTCTGAAAATGTTGTTCTTTAACACATTCATATAACCTTTCTCCAGATAACCAAATCCCTGCTCCGATGATGAAGCCAGACCAAGTTCCCACCATACCACACACAGTCACTGAGACCTGTTTGTCGCAGGTAGCCGCTCCTACACAGACAACAAACGCCGTCTCAGGAGCGACTGCGTTTGTGGCCAAAGAGGAGTCCAAAGAGACCCCACCGGGCCAGTTGGCTGTGCAGCTGATGAGTGTGGCCATCGAGGGACTGACTGACGAGGAGCTGTCAGACAGCGGAGGGGAGGGAATGTACCGGGAGAGAGACGAGTTTGTCGTCAGGAATGAGGATATCGAAATCTTGAAGGTACAGCCTGGAAAAACGTGGACGGAAAATGAAGGCTTGTGAACATGGATTTTGGTGTTCAGCAGAATTTAATAGAAAAGGTTGTATAGATGAGGATGCTTGAAATAAATGTCTAATGTGGCATGTCAGAACTAAACTAGACTACCTTGTGACAGTGTAGTGAACCTTATTCTAATGAAACATCACGTCATTGAAGGTGCCACCCACCACTTTTCCTGTAACGCCTAAGGTGGTCAACCCAGAATTGTGGAAGGATAGTCATATCAGATCTTGTGTACACTCATAGCTGAACATTCATTGTTTCAGTTTCTTATACTGCAACCATTACTACATACTGAAGCCTGTTCTGCTCGGTGTCATGTGCATGTGTCCAGGTGACAATGAGGGCAGGCAGTGAGCCTCCAGCCATCTGGAAAGTCCAGAAGGCTCTGCTGCAGAAATTTGTGCCTGAGTTGAGAGATGGAAAGCGAGTTTTCTCAGCCACGAACAGTGTAAGTAAAAGCAGACACACCCATACCCATGTATGCACATAGGATTATTTGATTATTCAAATGATTTTTCTTTATTCTGCGTCAAGTAACATGTTGGGTTTTTTTTGTGCGTGTAGTATCTTGGATACTTTGGTGATGCCAAGACCATGTACCAGAGGGTATATGTGAAGTTCTTGGATACAGTTAACAAAAGGGAGTATGTGCGAGTTTGTAGTCGGAAACCACGCTGCAAGCCTATGAACTCACTAAGGTAAGAGTATTGACTGATGAAATTCAATTCTTTTTTGAAACATGACTCTTCAGTGGTGTAACCGTTCTTTGTTCTGCCACCCAGGGGTGTTCAGGTGAAAACTTTGCTGGGCCTGACAGCCGCCCCTTCCTCAGTCTCCCAGAGCCAAAAGCCTCGACCCAAACAACTCAAGCCCAGAGCAGAGCCCCCACCGAAGAAGAGGAGGAAATGGAAGGAGGAGTTTTCACCCACTGCCTCGGGATCATCTGCAGAAGAAGGTGGTGAAGATGATGGTGAAGAAGCCTTTTGATTTGTCTCATTAAATCTACTTTGGATATATGATTGTAGTCTAGATCTCTTGCCTCTTGATGCCCTCCTGATCTTTGATCTCCCACACACACACTCTTAGAGTTAAACCCTCCTGTGCCGTTTGCTTCACGGTTTCTCAACACGCGAACCATGAAGGAGACATTCAAGAGCTTTGTGGAACTGCTCATCAGCATTGCCTTAGACGAAGATGTGATGACGGCACTTGAGAGGGCAAACGGTGAGTGAACTGACTTTCTGGGCGTTGAGCTGTTGTTTTCTTTTAAACTACTGGCTTAGTAGTAGGCCAGAAAACTGAATGAAAACAATCTGTCTGGCCTCGTTTCAGATGAGTTGCTGCTGCCACATATGAAAAGAGTGGATGGGATGATCACAGACAACAGGAAACGCCTGCTTCACAAACTGCACATAGGGCAGGTCCTAAAGGTGGGTGTGTCTTTGAAACTGCATATTAATGGCCTGATGTGAGTTCTGTCAGTCAGTGGAAGAATTGTTTTTTTCAATTGTGATAGAGTTTTCTATGATCAAATGCCCCTATTTATGTTGTATCTCTCTGAATACAAAATGCCAAATCATAAGTCACTTTGTTTCATGGGCATTATTTTCGCCCCAAAAGGCTTAAAAGGCAAGCTTACAAACATGAACTCTGGATCTATTTTGATGACAAAAAGAAAAGCAAAGGTACAGGACCTTTACTGCGGCCTAAGAACCTAAGTGACTCTCCTGTTCTGTGTGTTCAGACGGCTCTGGACAGCTTCCCAGAGATCTCAGTGGTGACTGAACTAAAGAAGGACGGGGAAACCCCGGCCTTTAAGGTGCGTCTCAGTGGGAAGGCCTACAATAAGAAAACCATGAAGCCCCACAAGATGCCTAACAAAGTGCCACAGGTAAGACAAGACGACGTTTTGGTCAAACTCACTGTGCTCTCATTATATGTCCAGCAGAGGGCACAGTGTCACCATTTTGTGTTTCTCACTCATTCCTTTATTCTTCTGGGCACTGAAGCCACTGTTCCCTTTCCTGTCATGCTATCTCTTATTAGACTAATGTTCAAAAAATTACTCTATTGTTTTTATTCTTATGTTGTTGTAATTTTTGAGAAATCTCTGGCACCAGAATTTCCCTCGGGATTAATAAAGTTCTTAATTGTCCTTGAAAAGTGTTGTAATACTTTGCTTTTTCCTTTTCTAGGAGTATACAGTGGACCAGCAGAAAACTCAGTGGTTCTCTCTGTACCACTCTTTGCAGCATTACAAGTATCACACGTACCTCATGTGTAAGGACGAGGTGAGACATTGTGTGTGTGCTCGCCGTGCTAGCTTGTGCTGAATTTAATGAGCTGTTTTCTGTGTAGGTTTAGTAGAGTTTATTTGCACATTTATATATAAAAAAAGACAGTAAGAATTAAAAAATGTTTGAACATTGTGCAGGAGAGGTTAGAAGACAAAAATTGCTTATGAAGATACCCCCACCCCCCCATATAATATCAATAGTCATACTTGAGGTGCTAAGTCAGTGTAGATTTTACTCTCTGACGAGTAATATTTTGCAGGTTTAACTTCAGATGCTAATTATTCTGGTGAAACTTTGCTGTATTAATCTCTTTTCTGATTTTTTTTGTGTTTGTGGTTCTGCTCTCCAGATCGCGTCTCTGCGGGTGCATGCAGGGAACCTGGGGCAGGAGGACACGGTACAGAAGTGTCTGCAGAATGGGGCTTGGGTAGAGGGGCTCTTTGATCGCTTTGGAGATCTAATCAATCAAGTGCAGCAGGCCTGCCGATGATCCAGCCTCAACAGGCTTGGTTTAAAAGAAAAACTTAAAACAACAAAGTCCAACACTTTAAAAACAAGAGGATGCCTCCAGCTCAAAATGGCAGCAGAGAAGGATGGAGTGGGTCTCTCCTTCCAGCCACAGAGAGATTTGAATCAGGGACCTGTCAGCCGACTTGCCTGAAAGACATTCGGGGGCCTGTGGCCTAAAAGTGGCAGCAGGTGAACAGTGGGACAGCAGTAAAGTTTATAGTCTGCATCACTGCATCCCAGCAGAAAGCAGTAACTTGCTCAACAGAGGACAAGGACTTTGTTTTTGGAAGCATTTTGGAAGACTTCCACATAATGCTTCTCCTAGTCTTTATAGGTTTTTGTAGTTACAAGCTCACTTTTTATGGGCCTTTTCATAGATTTATATTGTTTTTTTTTAGTTAAATGCCAGATCATAACCAGTGTGTATGCACTAGATAGAAAGCAAGATAGGAAGTAGAGCACAGCAAATAAAAATGCAGAAATCGGATTGCCTACACTTATAACAAGCCTTCATCAATCATTTGATAAGTAGGCTCACATACAGAGAAGTTGATTTATTGTTCAAAAAAATCTATATATTATATATAACCGTAGCTACTGTTTGTAAAACATCCATTTTGTAATGGAGTGCCAACTTATATATAATGTACATTTTGTATAAAAGAACGGGAAGGTGGGAACTGCAGCAATTCTCTTAAGGAGGAATTTAGTAACTATATACTGTATCTATACTGTGGTTTAACTTTTGGGCTTCAAACACCACTTTGCTTATAAGATGCAAGTCAGTGCCGTTCCAGTACTGCTTTTTATGAATTTTGTTAATCAAATATTATTACCTTGACTTATCTGAGGGTAAAATTTAAAAACAATAAAAGTTGTCTTTATACTCCTTTACAGACATAGCCCACATTTTATGACAAATAGATATATATTTTTCACAGAAGTAAATATTATGTTCTCTTGTTCATTACAATTTCTGAGACACCTTTTCATTGTTTTGTTTTTTTCCACAGTTTTCCAAAATGGACTCTTTATAAGTCAGTTACCAGTTTTATGCTATCAAAAATAATCTTGTTCTTTACAGATGCAGTTTGTAAATAAAGTGCCGCATGTATTAGATTTGGTATGTTTTGTCTGAGGTGGTTAACATCTTCTAAACGTACATTTGGAGTGACAAATCTTGCAATATGCATCCTTACTGCTGGATCAGTAGATGATGGAAGTGAGTGATGTTTCTCTGACATCGAAAAATACAACATTGTGATTTCCAGCTGTCAACAGCATTTAAATCACACGGAGCCTCACTATTTGGCTCTCTTTTAAACCTTACAGGAACAAATTTGTAAACTTGACACAATCGCTGGCAATATTTAACCAGAGCATTCCTAGAACATGAATACCTTAAAAAGTAATCACTGCCTTTATCAGGAAATGGATGGATGGATTGCAGAATGAAAACACTTATTGAACACAAGATTCTGAGTACAATCTGTAGGTGTCAGTGAATTCCTCTGAAGTACTTTTACTAGGAAGAAAGTGTTGAATTTTATAGGGACCGCATACCAAGGTTGTTTGGTACATAAGATTTGCTCCATTGCACAGGATCAGATGGATGTGTCCTTGGTGTTATTTCAGAGGCTATGTTGACAGCTGCCTTAGATGTTAAGAGGGAAGAAGAGTGGGTGAGATATTTTGTCACTGACACCATTACTGACTCCAAATGCCTCCACAGGGAGACCTGGCATCCCAGGAAAGTCCAATCAACACTGATCTGAACTGTACTCTCCTGGTTTGCCTCATATACTCAATAATACTGTACTAATTACAGCTTTGCTACTGGCCAGCCATGCAGTCCCCAACTCCAAAGTAATTTTTCCACAGTCACAGAGAGATCAGTTAGTATTAAAGTTCACCTGCTTGTTGGAGTGTGCAGTTCATATCCTGGAGGAGAGGGGGAGTGGGGGCATTGCAAGGCGAGAAACTTGCTGTCGTGATGCTCGCCCACCATGCTCTCATGACCAAACTATTCACTCCGAATGGGTGTCGTCTGAGAGGGTCTCGAGCCTGTTGAATAAAATATAATTGTCCAGCCACAATGCAAAATGACTGGCAACCCCCAACAAACAAAAGTGCCTCTGTGCTGCAGCGACAGCTCTGTGAGGAAAGCCACTGTCCTCTGTCCTTTGGAGTTGCGGAGGACGGCCAGTCAGGCAAGCGTTTGGGATTCCAGCACGGGCACGACTGGTAGAGACAGATACTGAATGTCTGCTCTCCAGATGAAAAGCATATGAATTTTAATGCGCTGCATTGTTTCATATGTGGGAGGCAGACTGAGAGGACCCTTGAGGCAGCGTGAGAATGTGAAGAGGACACAGTAACTGGATGGCTGTGTGTTGGATAAGACTGCAAAACACTGACTGTCTATTGGTTTTGGAAAAGCCCTGTAGTAAAACTTAATGTACTGTGTACAAGGTACAACTGTTTTAACCTGTCGTGTACACACTTGCAGGGTGTGCAGCAGAAGTCTGTGGAGGGGAGAATTACAGATTTATACTCAATCTGGCATCTGCACAGATTAACCTGGCACATTCCACTGACAACTGAACATCTGCATCTGTGCATTTGGCAGTGGTGGAAAGTAATTAAGTACATTTACTCAAGTACTGTACTTTTAATCTTATAATGTCACATATATCAGTCATGGGTCGATTTTCTGCAGAATGAGTACTTTTACTTTTGTTACTTTAAGTATATTTTGCTGCTAATACCTCTGTATTTTCAGAGTATGTATGTATTTTACATTTTGGTATTGGTATTTAGGACCCGAGTACTTCTTCCACTCATTTTCATGAATCCCCCGGTTTAAGCAATCAACAACTCCACAGTAACAGCAATGCTTCACATTGAGCCTGCCACCTGTTGGCAAAGTGTCTTAACACTTCACATTGGATCCCTAGCATAGAGCAGGTTTTTCTTATTTTCAATGCCACCTGATGCAGAAAATTCCTTTGTGTATTTGTCATCACCATAGCTGTAAACAAACTATGACTTGACCAAAAGTGCATGACTGATAAGTATGAAGGGGAAAGAAAAGGAAATATGCAGGGCTTTCCGGGTACATGGAGGGAAGCAGGAGAGTAAATATTGCTTTGACCTTGTGGACTAGAATTTCTGATTGCATTAACCAGAGTGCTCTCTCTCTCTCTTTCGTCTCTCTCTCCCTTTCTATGTCTGATTTTCTATGTTAGTGTAAAACTTTTTTCACTCTACAGCACTGAAGACGGCTTTGTGGCAAGTTTACAAAATACCAGCACATCAGACTGCACTGCATTAGTTGTAAAACCAGTTTTGCCCTCAACCAAAAGCTTCTCACTCCAACTGAAGGCGCAGGTTACCTTTCATTTAAGGCGTGGATTTAATTAGTTTCCTTTGATTCCCTTTGTTTAGAAATGATGGCTGTATAAATATAGAAATACATCTACAGCAACAGAAGAGGTGAGTTCATGTACACATAGAGCATGTTAAAGCTGAGTATCCTAAACGAGTATCCAGAGCTTCTATGAATTCAGTGCTCAGATTGTTTGATACCAGACAGTGACATAATGCTTGTGATTCATACGTCATTGTGGTGACAATGTCAAGTGTTATTGTTAGTGGGGTTTACGTTTGTGGCTGAATGCAAACAAGTTCAAGTTCAGATGTGATATATCATTTTTGTATCAGGGAAAAGAGGTTTTACTTGAGCAGCTTTTAACTGGCATTAAAGTTCTGATAATAGACTCCTTATAATAGATTGTTGGTTTTGGAATAGTAGTATTTCATTAAATCGTTCTTGGCCCTGAGTTAGCCATGTAGGTAAATGTTTTGATTAATGGTGATTGATCTTTTTCAAATTTGCTTTCTTAAATTATTAGTTTTGGGGCCATTTCATACCTTCATCAGCAACGATGGTCTCCAGCCAGGCTCAAACCACAGATGTTGCGATTCATGCAGCCTCTTAGCCCCCAAGCCATGGTGGTGTCCTTGCTTTGTATTCTTAAATGGGTACTTCAGCAATTTAGTACTGCACTTCCATAAAGTTGGTGGACTCACAAGCTTTAAAAAAAAAACAAAGAAAGAAAAAAGAATGGTCCAAACTGACGCAGCAGAGATGGCCTGACTTTTAGTTCCTGGTATGGGTCAAGCTCCAAAAACACTGAATCCTACATTTCCTATAATGCAACTTTAGCATCTTCCATTATGACCCCCAATTTTACAACTGTTTTCATGGACTAAGTAGTACTTTTTATGACGAGCAAACTGAATGTGTGCAAAATCAGTGGAGTGCCCCTTTAAAGTTACACACATGTAGCTTCCTTAGAGCACCATGCCTTGCTCAAGAGCAGCTCAACAGTATGTGAGAGAGAAAGAAACTGCCTTCCCTGCCTTATCTAGGAATGCAAACTAGTGACCTTCAGCTCCTTCTCTAATCAAATGGTTTGAAAAGGCAAAGAAATGTAGGACCCGTCTCCACCTCTCTCTCTCTTATGCTCATGCGCGCTCACTTCGCCTGGTGTAAAAGAGCATTTTTCTACATAAAAGACGTGCTGAGGACAGTAATCAAACTGGTTTGCCCCAGTTGCACACCTCGCCTGTTGCACCATACTTGTCCCTCATGATGGTAACCGCTGTCTTCCTTACTGTCTTCCTTTCAGCGAGTGACAAACATTGCCTTTACAGTGTCAACTTGCTGCTTTTCCATTGTCAGATTACACCTCAAGAAAGAAGGCACCAGGTTAGAGCCTCGGTTCATGAAATCTGTCCCTACTACAGCTCATGTGTGTTCACTCCCAGGTGTGCACGTCTGTTTATTATTTAGTTTAAGTGACAATCTGCCTGTGTAGATGATCACAGAGAAGCTGGAATAGCATCAGGGCCACTTTGACACCCGAGGCACCTGCAGTCACATGTTTCAATACTGTTTCCCCAGTGACAGTGTTTATCCAACACATCCCCATTCTCAATGTTTGTGTTTTTATCCTTTAAATCCCAAATCATTCAAACTCTTCTTCTCTTCTTCTATCCATATCTGTCTCACATGGCGGCTGCTGTTTAACACTGTAGGTCTTTATCAGATCTGATTTACTTTCAGTGTAGGCTTTAAGGGTGTGACTTGGTGAGTGAAAGGTTGTGTGAAAACTTTTTATTTTTTAGCATTTCCTTTAAGTAGAAAGTATTTTACTTGACCAGTAAAATAGACTAATAAAACTGTTTGACAAAGGACTTAAACAGGAAATGTGAACAATTCTGCACACTGCCTTTGGCTACTCGGAAGTGTATTACAAAGAATAATGCTTTCACGTGATAAAAGGAAATATTTTGGGCCACCTGTAAAGGTAAAACCTTTCTCTAGAAAAGCTTTGCACCGTGGTAGTAACTGTGGTATGCCTGACCCATTCCTCTTCCTTCATTTCCAGTTTAATTTCAGGAAGATTTGCCTAAATGTAAGAATAAGAGAGTTAGTGTGCCTTTTGCCAAACTTCAGGGAAGCAGTGGGAGTCTCATTATCACGCTAAGCAGGACGGTGATTGGGACATGAATAATGTATTGCAGTGGGAGGGGACGGTTTCGGGGTTGACTGTAGTTAGTTGCGTGCGTCACGTTGTGAATTGAAGAGACATGGTCTGAATGGCTGTCTTTACAGTCACTGGAGGAAGTTTTAACTCACCGAACACCAGGTAATACTAATTTAATCACTATTAGCTGATAATAATAAATGATAAATAAATGATCGTTTTTTAAATAATGTTGTAGCCAGAAGAGTTTGGCTTGTTTAGTTCTGCAACTAAAAACAAAATGACATTGTATTACATTACATGTGTCGCCTACTGCTAATTTGGATTTGACTGAAACTATTGAATCTAAGTAGAAATGTAATGTACCATACTTCGATAATGGATTTGACGCACACCGTGTGTTTGGGACTATTTCTAATAGAAAATGTGTTTTTAATGCTAATCGAAATCTTTCCACTAAAGACTGGATGTTTGTAATCGAAATTCACCGTCGAAATATGTTTATAATGTTTTTGTCACCTTTGTAATTTAAGCACAAACTATCTCTAAACATACTGTTAAGTGTATTGAAAGTATATGAAAGTGCAATGAATGGCTTTATTAAAGTCATAATTAAAGTCAAATAAATTATTTAATGCTTTGTAGCTCCGCTTTAAGCTAATCATTTGTGCTCAGTGCCGGCTCAGCAGCCAGCAGTGTTTGTGTTAAAACACAGGTAGAACAGGGTAAATCCGCGTGTGTGAATGTAGCCTACGGGCCACCATACAATATATCAGCGCGGTCATGTTGTTCCCCCGAGGCTCGAACAGTTAATCCCACTAGTCTCGGCATGTTGGAGGAATGAAGGTATCTGCCACAAACTATTAACAGCCTGCTGATCTGATTTTCACTCCTTGAAATCATTAGTCCTGTGCTCGGTGCAGGTTAAGGCAACCGTCCTTAAAAAATAACTGAATGCGTTTGCTTTACTGCTGCAGTGATAACACAGCTCAAGGCTTGAGAGTTAACCACCGTGTTCACAAGGAGAAGATCCCCATGTGTCCACTGTGCTGCTCCCTCTGCGATTATTTACCTCCACCAATGTGTGCAAACACACGGTGCACTGTTGTCCTTGTCTGAAATGAATGTCAGTCCCCTCTTGCATCGTCCTGCAGTCTGTCTGCTGGGTCTTTATAAAGAGGACTAAACTCAGGGAAGAAGCCTGGCGGCAGTTATATAAACGGGGCCTCAAAGCTCAGCCTGGGGCGAGCAACAAGAGGTGACAGAGCACAGCCGGGTTCCCAGGATTGTTTTGACCCACATCTGACCCCCACCTTTTTTTTCCTTTTTAACAAGCATTAATGGATATTGATCAGATCCGGATTTATTGTGTGACTGGTAATCCAGGGACCCCTGATGGGATTCTCCAGATGGTCCTGCCCTAACTCCTAAATCAAGGATTTCATTTTGATAATGCAGTTTCTTTCTACTTTTCTACCAAAAAGTATATAATTCCTGTGATATTCTGCATTTTACAGTGAGTTTATAGTGACAATAACACTATAAGTGACGATTTATTTTTAAGATCATTTTTCAAACTTGTGTCTTAAAGTAATGAAAGAAATATTATAATTAATTTCATCACCAGCCTGTTATATTTCCCATCATGCCTATTATGCATACAAACTGCTGCAGCCTCAGTTGTTCTTCCCTGATATGCAAATCCCCAGTTCAGGACAGTTTCTTCTCCCCAAGAGGGAGATGCAGTTTGACGCAGACGTATCTCATTAATCAGCAGATCACCCAGACCCTCTGCTCTCTATGAGCTGTTGTATTTTTTGAAACAAGTGGGCGAACATCTGCTAGCTGTACTGTTCCCGGGTGTTTTTGTTGTCAAGTTTTACATTTGGGTCAGTAATAGTATTTGTCTTGTTGTGTTATCATAACATGGAACCTGGCTGCATGGCCCTGACAACGCCTGATTTATGGCCTCTGGTCTCAGGGAGTCTCTCAGATCCTGCCCTAACATTTGCTCAACAGACTCGAAATGTTTCCTGTTGTGAGATGAAAGCCACGCTAACATCCCAGCTCTGCTTTCTTTCATTGGTCTGGCTTGCGGTGGATGACAAAAGTCATTTTCCATCAGCGGAGACCTCTCAAACACAGATGGGCAGATGAAAAATTGCATGATGGAGTCTTAAACGTGTCAGTGTTGCATGAATGATCCTCTGATTTCTGTGCATGGATTAGTAGTAATGCAGCTCATCCAGTGGAAAATAGAACAGGAACATGTCAGAATATATCTCTTGTGAGAGAAGGCTCACAATATGATCATTGTCTCGGTTTCCTTGTGCGTGTGTCATTGAGTGTAGCGGGCTGTGTAGAAAGATTGTATCGGGTGTCTGGTATGGTAAGAAAATCAGGTACAGATGATGCTCTTTGTTTTTCTTAAAGTCTTTAACCTACACTGGCTGACTGCAGTCTTTGATTTTTAAGTGTTAATCATCCGTTAAGTGAATTAAAACAAAGCTTTTGAACATACTGTACACAAGCCTGCCTCAAAAGAGGATTTGGGTTTGGTTACAACCCCCATGAGCATTGATCCTGGACCGTGTGCTGCATACAGTAATTCGAATTCAGATTCTGATTATGTGAAATTACACAGAGGAGAAGGGAGTGTATGTTTGGTAAAAACAGAAAGCGCAATTCCCTGTAGTTTCTGAGAAAATGCTCAGACAATAGACAAAGCTGAGAATGTCCATTGTGGAATAATAAGTGGATCACCAAAAAGACTGGGTAAGTTGTGTAGGGGTTTTATAGCATCAGCATGTGTAAAAGTTTATGTTCACCTTGGTTTTTCTTGCTTTTTGTAATTAATTATACAAGTGATTATCCATCTCATTACTTGATTAAAAGCTTTGTCTATAAAATGTCAGAAAATAGTGAAAAATGGCCATCACAAATTTTCCAGAGCCCAAGGTAGCTTGTTTCGTCTGACCAACAGTCCAAAACCTAAAGATATTCTATTTACAATGATATAAAGCAGCAAATCCTCACATTTTAGAAGCTTCCAACTAGCAAATGCTTTGCCTTTTTTTCTTGATAAATGAAACGATTAATTGATTATGAAAATTGTTGTTCATTAATTTTCTGTTCATTGACTTATTGATTCATCAACTAATCCTTTCAGATAGTAGATATTATAGTACTGTAGTCATTACTTGACCATTATTGCCAGTTGGTTGAAATCTGTGCCGCAATTTAAATGAGAATCATGTGAACCGTCATCATTAAATGTCAGGGAAGCTTTTTCCCTGCTGATTTCACCTCTACTGTTCATGCCTGTGATTCTGATTGTCTTTCCCACCCTCCTCCCTTTTACGATCCACTGATTCTCTCCTCTCCTCCTCCATCAGAACCAGGCATGGCTGGGAAGCCTTTCCGAGCCACCTACATCTGGAGCAGCATCATCTCCAATCTCCACTCTCACGTGGAGGTCAAGCGCCGGCGCCACAACCTGAAGTCCTACCATGACTGCTTCCTGGGCTCAGAGGCCGTGGACGTGGTGTTGGCACACATCACTCTCAACCGTTTCTTTGGTGACGATGCGGTACCACGCTACAAGGCTGTCCGTCTCTGTCAGGCCCTGATGGACTCTAGGGTGTTTGAGCCCGTGGGCGTTAAAGTATTTGGGAAGGAAAAGAAGCGAGCCACATTTGAGGACAGTAGTTGCAGTCTGTACAGGTTCCTGAGCCCAACGACCAACGACTCCTCATCATCGCTGACCAACGCCAACTCTCACTCCACTAGTACCATCGAGAGCGGCTATGACTCACCAAGCATTAACAGGAACAAGAACAGCTATAGTCCGTCACGTGAGAGGTACAGACTCGTGTCATGACATCTTGGGATCTTTTTTTGATTCGCTTTGTTCTCCTTCCTTCAGAGCTAATCCCAAATCCACTATAGCTGTAGACTGGGTGCCTCTGAAAACTAGTGAGGCATGACCTGAAACTCTTGAAGTCCCATCATGCAGTCATGTCTTGATACTTTTCACATTTCCATTAACCTCCTCATTACCTCATTACCAGAGTGTAACAATGAGTTTTGAGTTCAAATACAAACTTAAAATAGCAAAATTCTAAAAAGTAAACTAAAAGAAAGATGAAACAGTCAGAAACCTGCCGAGGTACTTGCTCAAACACATTGTATTTGCTTTCTTGCTGAGAGTTAAATGAGAATACATGAGAGTGTCATGTGTGTACGGTCAGTATGAAGCTACTACCAGCAGCTGGCTAGTTTAGCTTAGCACAAAGACTGGAAACAGCTAGCTTTAGATATATTATATTATCAAATATAACGTGTTAATTAGTGAGGTTTGGAGGTGGTGGTTAAGCAGATTTTGTTACAGGGCCATGCTAGCTGTTTCCTCCTGTTTCTAGTCTTTGTGCTAAGCTAACTGGCTGCTGGCTGTAGCTTCATATTTACAGTACAGACACGACAATGGTATCGAACATCTCATCAAACTCTCGGCAAGAAAGCGAACGAGTGTTTTTCCCAAAATGTCAAACTATTCCCTTAAACTCCGTTGATTCCCCTTTCCTTTGAGGCTGGAGAATGAACTCGTAGGGAGGCTGTGGAGCATGTAGCAAAGACAGGCAGGATGCATTACCCATGAGGTGCTAACACATGGCCTCAGCACTGAGTGACAGCTTCAGACTGAACCAGAGAACAGGCCTGAAGTCCCTAATGGGAGATGAAAGATTCAGAGGCACCGTGTGCTCTAACAGTTTAAATGAGGTTTTTGTTATTTGCAGCATGGGTGAAGCCAAGTCTTCATGGGAACATAATAATAAATAATCAGAAAATAACAGCTTCACACATGTCCTATTTAATGTTCATCAGAAATTGTTGGTAATTGAGCATTTATTTTGTCTGTTTGATATAAAATGACCGCCATCAAAACAGCACCAAAGTGTGACTGAATCGCGGGTACTGAAAACATGTGCAGCCTGATGCTACATTTGTTCCTGTAATAAGTCTGTTGTTTTTTTTTTCTTCAATAATTTCCACTGATTGCTGTTATTATGTGACTCTTCAGGCAAGAGGCTCTGAGCTACTCCACCCACTCCCCTGTGAAAACAGACAAATCAGTGGAGGACGTGCTGGGAAACCTCAACCTGAGCTCGACCATCACCCCTCAGATGATCAACCTCGGCCTGTCACAAGAGCGTAAGTGGTCTCCTATGTGATGACACACAGGGGAGTGATGTCAAACAGGCACAGTGCTTTCATGCAGCAAATGCTTGGTGACACCATGTGTCTGTGTATCTGTGTACCTGTGACCCTAATGGCTTGTAACTCTGTGTTTTCACAGTTGTGGACAAGGTGTGGCACCAGCAGGCTGTGATCAGACTGTTGCAGTTGATAGAGCTCCCCCTGTTGGAGAATTTGTTAGAGGGTAAAAACACATCACGGCCTCCGATGCATGGCATGGACAGCGACCCGGACCTGTTGTATACATCAAGCTACCTAGACCGAGAGGTCCTCAAGGCCTTCAGTGAAGCACAGTAAGTCCCCTAAAGCTTATACAGTTTCACAGTCTTCGATTAAAGTGAAATTTCTTATTCAAATCTGTGTTTTTTTGTGATCTGTCCATCCTAATCTGCTGTTTTTTAAAACTATTTACCAGCTGCTTTACAGACAAACTACTAATAAAATCATAAGTAGGATATGTATATAAGTACTTTGTACTTCTGTTTGTGTTTTGACATGCTCTATAACTCGAAGAAAACAATTATTAAGCACTGATTTACTGATTTGAAGGTAAAATGATGTGTAGGTTAAAACCATTTAAATCATGGTGAAAATGAAATGGTGTTGAAACAAAAGTTATACACAGTGGTGGACAATAAAAGTACATTTACTCAAGTACTGTACTTAAATACATTTTTGAGGTTATTGTACTTTACCTGAGAATTTCCATTTAATGCTACTTATAATCCACTGCATTTCAGAGGGGCTTATTCTACTTTTTACCACTACATTTATTCAAAATATATATTTACTACTTATGGTGAGGAATAAGATTTCACTTAGCCTACAAATACGCATTGTTACCAAGCAGTATATGAGGCAGTAAAAATTACATTAAACGTAAAAGTACCACTTACATCTTAATGCATCTATAATAATGATCTAACAATATAACAATGCAACACTGACATAGGCCATTCTGCATGATGAGTACTTTAAGTACATTTTGTTGCTAATACTTCTATACTTAAGTGACATTTTGAATGCATGACTTTTACTTGCAATCGAGTGTTGTTATAGTGAGGTGTTGCTTCTTCTACTTAAGTAAATAATCCTGATAAAATGCTTCTTTTACCACTGGTTATATGTAATCTAGATGAATAAAAAATGTTTTGCCTGGTTTTAACCTATAAGTGTTTTCACCTGCAAATTACTTCTTAGTGGAAGCAGTCGAGTTCTCTCTGAATCACCAAAGGTCAAGAAAGAGCTTATCTAAACTCCTTTCTATCTCTCAGTTGCTTCACGTCAACCAGTCTGTCGGCTGTGTTTAAAATCATTACGCTTCCCTCTCCCTCAGGGCTGATGAGTGGATGTCAGGGGCGGTGGACTGTCTAGAGTTTCTGCCTGATGACCTGGTGGTGGAGGTCAGTCGAGGTCTGTCTCGTTGCGCTGGCGACCCGCTCCAGTGTAAGAGACTGCTCTATGAGGTCCTGGCTCAGCATTACGGACACACACAGCAGCCACCTCTGCTCAGCAACCACGTTTTCGACATCCACTCTGGCATCTCGGAGCTACTCGGTAAGAGGAGGACCTATCAGATCTCTTTGTCATCCTGTTGTTGATGAGGCTTTTATGGTGACGCATGAAAGCAGGTTTCGTACACGTTTTCATCCTTGCATTTTCTGTGGTCTGTTGTCAGTGAACGGCAAGCTAGAGCAAGCTCTAGAGACTCTGCAGCTGAGCCTGAAGCTGCAGGACTCTCGCAGCAGGGAGGAGCTACGCCGGCTCCTGAGATTCATGGCTGTCGCAGCCAAACCACAGGAGGTCAAACTGCACAAAGAGGTGAGCGCTTGTGTGCATCTTGCGTAAGTCTGCACAGGTGTATGTCTGATCGTTGTTAACTCGAAACAATTCTCTGTCAGATTGAGAACAGAATGGCGGTGAAAAGGTCTTTCTCAAGTGCCATAGTCTACAGCAGAAGACTCTCCAAAGGAAAAGTGGACTTGATGGTTCTGTTCATGATGGATAACCACTGTGATCTGTTCAAAGTGAGTGTTCCTACGTGTCTCCTCGCCAGTGTGTGTATGTGTGTGTTTGGTGTTGTACGAGGGATGTAACAATCAACATCTCTGCATGAGACCTTAGTCACTGGGTGGATAAGATGCTGCTTACACAGGCTGTTTAGAAGCAGGATTGCAACCCTGACATTAGATGTTACTTGGAAGAGAATTCACAAGTCAAATGTGTCGGACTGTGTAAGATCACAGACGGCCACATACATAGTAATTTGTTCATATTAATATTGGATATTTAAGTCAAGATAAATAGAAACTTCATCTCTTATTTTGCTCTCTTTTCCACCAGATTCCTGTTTCTTTGCACAAGATGGTCAGTGACAGAATAATGAATATCGTGAAAGGGAAGGATCCGGATATGATAGCAGGTTTGCAGATTTTCCTCGTATCTATTCATCTTCTACATTCTATTTGTTTAACTGCTGTTTGTGTGACCACTGGCAGAAATCCCTTATGCTATAAATGGAGATGAACTCATTCCTGTTTCTCCAATGTCTCTTTACTGCAGGATCAACGTACTGCACAAGAGTGAGTGCTAAGGCCTATTCAGAAAATGCACAAAAAACCACTAAAGAGGAACTTTGGTCCTTACTCCGGACGGTCCACGAGAACCCTAAACTCTCCACCAAAGAGAAGAGACGCCTGATGGGGCAGTTTTATAAAGGCCACCCAGAGATTTTTGTTCAGTACTTTGGAAATAGATTGTCCAGTGTCAACATGTTGCTACAGTGATATTTATTAGTTTAATCCATCATGTATTATAATGTAAAAAAGAGGTAGGTGTATGAACAAAAGCTAATGTGATGTAAATGATGTGCAGTATAAGTAGGTTTTATTTGCTTGTATGTTAATAGCTTAAACTACTGAATGAGAATGTGATTTATTTATTAAATTTTCTTTGGTGCAGGACACTAACATGAAACAAACCAAATGTTCTTGAGAGGTTTTTTTTTTTTAATGTTTTCACACTGCAATGCGTCTTGCATCAAGTCTGCATATGGCTTCTCAATGGATGTATTCAATGTGCTTGTGCAATAGGAACAGTGTTGGCAATACAGATCCGTCTGTTCATGTGGTTTCTCATATATAATGCGATGCACAGTAGAGCTATGTCTGAGGAACCCTCAAAACGGAAATTTGAACCTGGACATTTGAAAGTCTGATGTTGTGCTGTAGTAGACAGTCGGAGGCATTCATGAGAGTCAGCCCTCTGGGTTTTTGTGTTTGTTGCAACAAATCAGCAAAACAGATGTTTTTGTTTTTTTAAATTTTTATTTGTTTGACTGAAAACCGTAGCTGCGTTTTAGTGGCATCTTCAGGGTTCTGTTTTAAATACTGTGTATGTACTCCTTCTAATCAGCTGAGAAAATCGCTTCCACATTTCCAGGTGACAAAAGCATTCCCAAGACCAAGTTAAACCGCACACATCTTGTTCGTATTTTGGCTGGACTTAATAAAATTCAACTGGAATTGTCTAACATTCATACTAACATTGCCCTTTTTCGTTGCAGAAACAAAATGTTTACAGTCTGATGAAAAGAGAACAAAATGACATCTGGTATGTCAAGTAATTTATCCACAGAACACCAATAATATTCCATTCTGAGACACAATTAGCAGTACTTTGTGTCTATCCTCACTTGATCCCCACACAGGCCTTGCACATGGCTTTTTCTGTAAAAAACATAAAACAGTCCCCTCCTTTTCGAATAGAGTGCGCCATAATTGAGGTTCCCAGTCAATTAACAAACTTTTGAAATTGTTTTCACACATACTGTCTTTCTGTAAAATAAAAGTAGTTCGGAAATACTGTAATGTTAAGTTCACTTTTTATGAAAGGCCAGTAACTTTTCTCTTATTCTGTCATTGCCTATGTTAAAATTTCCAGCCAAAACTCATATGCTGTCATCTCAACATCTCAAGAGTTTAAATGCAAACAGTAGCTTATAAAATGCAATTAGAAAATGATTGGTACTTTCCTTTACAAGACCTTTTGTTCAGTTTCTTCTCTTGTTTGGTGGCTGGCCTTAGATATACCTTTGATGCTGGAAAGCAGAATTACCTTTGCTTTTTCTCTAGCTGTAATCAGTGACTTGAAATTCACAACTAACAGGACAATGAGAGAGGGCCATCAAGCAATTACTCTGCTTGATAGGTACTAGGAGCTCTACTGCAACACTTGTAGGGAAACAAATTGTTCTCTAACGTTTATCATTCACAAATACCCACTAAGTAAATACATTATAGATTTTAAAGCAATTGGCAGTTTTCCAAATGGTGCAAATTTCAAAGTAGCATTCAGACTTTATGTAGCAGTAGAGTGGCGTTCTGCATAAACAGCTTTATGCCACAGTGTTACCTGTGAATAGGCTCAGAGCTGAGATAGGCTGCCACATACTCAGAACAAAGGCTGTGCCGGGCAGACAAATAATGATGTAATCAGACTAATGTGAAAATAAGCAGCTGGCTGGCATTGAAAATACTCACTGTGATAGATTATTTTTTCAATCAAGTACAGTTTGTCACAACTAAAGAACTGTCTGGATAACGCTGTTTAAATTAGTTTATGCTGAAAGGTTTGCCCTTTTCCTTTTTTTTTCCTACAGTAAACATTTTTGGTTTGTATTTTTTTATATTAAAGTCTACATAACTAAAATGCAAACAGAAGCAAACTTTCTTTTCCCAAATAAAGAGAATTAAAACTTTTCAAAGCTACCTTGCCCTTATGTAGATTGGATAAATCTAAGCCTATGAAATCCTGCCGTCTTCCATAGAGGGAATCTGATTATCTGAACAGAGGATGATTGATCCCTTCAGATCAAGTGGCATTTTCTGCCCCCTAGTGGTAAAGATAAGGCCTGGCATGGCTGTGCTAAAAGAGAAGTCTAAAATGTCCTGTCAGTTACAGAGAAAGACAGCAATACATCATGTAGTCAAATAAAAAAGCAAATCTGGTTGAATTGTTTTCCACTTTTATTGAAAGGAAATGTATTTCCTCCAGTTATCTAAAAAAAAAGAAAAAAAAAAGCTTCCACTTTGCCATCACTGGAACATCACAAGGCCAAAATTGAGCTGTGTGCCAAAATCAATGGTTGAATTAAAAATTTTGTACAGTATGATGGTCAGTCTTTAAAAATAAAAACTGTTAACAAAAAAAAAACGAACACTCAGGTGTGCATACTGTACGTATGTGAGTATATGTATGCTTGTCTTCTGTACAGAGACCAACGGATGTATAATCTGTCAGACGCACTCAGAAATGTAGACATTTAACGTTTAACCCATAGGACCTCCTGTTAAGATTACATTCTTGTAGGGTTGAGCGTGTGTTTTAGTTTTAGTTTATCGAATCCTCTTCTGTTGGCGTGCACGATAGATGTCGTGTATGGGTGGAGCCACAGCTCCTTTGTCATCCTCCTCGTCGGAGTCTGCGTTAGGCCTCTTGAGTGACTTGGCAATAGCATGGTTCTCCATGGATCCATTGCCCTCCCCTCCTGCGTCGGGCTGTCTACCAGTGATCAGCTCTACAGCAGCATCAACAGCTACAGAGACAGAAAATACATCAGTGACATGTTGCACAGATGCCACATGCATCTACAACATGTTGACACTAGAACACATTTTATGAGAATTCATCTAACAGCTGTCAAGCTTTTTTACTCAGAAGTGTTCGTTTGATCACTGGATGACTGACCAACTGTCTGACTGACATTTCTGTCTCCAGAGCCACGTGGCTAAAAATAGAAATGGTCTGGATTCATCTAAAGTGCTGACAAAAGCAACTTACTCTCAGGAAGCGTGCATCTCCTGAAAGTTTCCATGAGCTCATCCACTTGAACAAAGGGACCCTGCAGCGAGAAACAATCACAGACTCTTTGCATTCAAGTACAAAAAAACCCAGCTGCTTTCGTCTTTTATTCATTACCAGTAAATACAAGCTTGATGGTATTAAGCTGCTGCTACTCACAGTGAAGCACGTAGGCGGAGGGAGCAGCTTCATTAGGACAACAGCAGCTGGGGGGACTGGGAAAACGCCACCGGGGACAGGGTGTAAACCTGGAGCTGAGGGGGGAACACGAGAGGCTACATCAAAGATGGATCCTTTTAGGCATTAAGAAAATATAGAAGAGACAGTGGTGCAGAGACATATCTGCAAAAAAATGAATGCACATGCTCTTGTGAAATCCTGTAAACGCAGAGTTTCACTGATTCGTTACAACATCCAGAGGAGAGAAGGTCTTGGGCAGCTGAGGACTACGTACGGGCGAGGTGACGTGGCTGGAAGGGGATCATCTGATTGGTGTCAGGTTTGGGGTACTCAGGTTTACGGTCAGCTTCATCCTTTAGTGCAGGTGTAGAGGGCGCCACCACAGTCTCTGGGAGCAGTGCTGCCAGTTTGGCACGAGACACGTCCTACAAAAACACACAGTAGAAACAGTTTAAACATGAGCCGAGAGAAATGTCTGATCTGTAGAACTGCTTTGGCAGCACGCCATGTTGTGTCATCTATAAAGGGCAACATACACACCTTGTATCCAAGGGCCTTGAGTTCACTAGCAGAGCAGGGATACAGGTCCATGAACTTGTACCTATCTACAAGCAAGGCTGTTTCTTTGCCCTCGTACTCGTCCTTGAAGGCAGTGAATCGCCTGCGCTCCACTTTCAGAATACTGGCCAGGTCTCCTATGTTGCTCTCAAAAGCCAGGAACCGAGCCCAGATCTCGCTGAAGAACGGAAAAAAAAAAACTCAACAAACATCTTTCAGAGATATTGATTATTACATCACTTGCATACACGCACACAACTTAATCAATACATTACCCTGACTTTTCTGGTGACAAGCTTCCTGAGGTGAGGACACGTTCAAACAGAACCCTGGTGTTGTTGTCCTCTGGAGAGAGACACGGCAGAGGAAGAAAAAACAGGGTTACACATTTATCATCCACGACTATGACATCAACGGAAGAGAAATCTTTCATTTTCTAACAGCTGATACCAGGACATCACTGCTTCCTCTGTATGAAATCATTCAGCAAAAGCATCAAAACACCTTCTCTTACATTAATGAATAGGTAGTAAAGAACGTATTCATACATTCTGTGCATTAGCTCTGCATTTTATTATACATAACCTACCATTAAGGTGTGAGAGGTAATCAATGTATGCCAGTATGTACTCTGGAATGTCCCCATATTTCTTCAAACCAAGCTCAAAAATCTTGAAGGCCACCGACTTATCCTGTGTGGAAAGATGGGGGTGGGGGTCGGGGGGTGGAGATGTTTGTAAGATTGATTTTAGTCCCACCTTACATTTACTAAACATGTGATTAGGAGTACTTACCTTGCTGCAGTAGTACTCCATCAGTGCTGCCGTCACATACACATGGTGACGTGTGCGTAGATCTTCTCGGGCCTTTTTGAAGATGGTGCGACCTGATTTGATCCCCTCGGCCCTCCTGGCAAACTTCATGTACTGAATGTAGACCAGCGTGGGATCAATGTCCTCAATGGCCAGCAGTTTATTATAGATGCTGTGGACCTTCTCGTACTTCATGCGACTCTGTGAGGAAAGCAAAAAATATATGCTGATAAGTGCCCGCGTCTCTTGCCCTCTTGATTACAATATGTGTTGAGTAAGCAACTGGATGCTCACTTCTTCGTAGTCAGCAAATGAAAAGTACAGAAGCATGTTCTTCTTCAGAAGAGTCCCGATGGCACGTTCGTAGATGTTAGCTGCCTCGTCACTAAACAGCTTGGAATTATTCATATCCTGAGAGAAAAAAACAATAACAATGAAACAATTATACATGTAAAACATATTTTTGACAATTTCACATACAGTTCCGAGTCTGAAAGGTTACTCTTACCCCTTTCTCTGCCAGCAGTTTGCTGGACTGCTCCAGGTACTGTGCTGCCTCATACCATACGTCAGGATGGTGGCCCAGCACCAGCAGGCACTGCTCATAGGCAAACATCACTGCAACACAGAATACAACAGCGATTAACTACAACATCTGGTCTTCATAAAGTACAGAATCAATGCATTTAAACCATGAGTGAGGAGAAAAGTGTCAACCTACACCCTCTAGTGGCTGCAATCCTACTGCACAATATCTGTATGTCACAGGCCTTTTGAGGCATATATAATTTACAAATTCTAACACAACACACAAAGTCACCTCTCTTTGTGATGAGGGTCTGATCTTCTGTGCGCAGTGGGTTGCTTTTTTCCCACTGGATGTACTTCTTCCACATTTCCACTTGCTGGGCTTCCTGAGGGGAGTTCTGGGGCGGTACTGAGGGCGCATTCCTGTCCAACCCTTTCATAACAGTCTCATACTCCTGAATTACACAACCCATACAACAATCTGTATTAGTTTACAAAGACAGCCTGATTTTTCAATATACAGCACAAGGATTCAGAACAGGTTTGACACTGTGTTCAATGTCTCACCTTTGCCACTCTCCTGGCGTTCATGTAGTCCCTACTTCGATCCTCAATCATCTTTTTGGCCAAGTGCACATTGATTCCCTGTTCATGAAACAGACAAGTCAGTCCAGCACAACCATCACTCTCTGGTGCTCTCACGTTTAAACAGCTAAAACGCCATATGTGCAAACATATGTGGGTAGACAAATAAAAGGCCAGAGGCCCGGGTGGGTCACTCGCCTCCTCATATTTGCTATAATCTCTCCACAGCTGCTCAATGTTGATCATGGGGTTCACACAGCCTCTCTGGTACACCCTCCGTACTGCAGTGATCCGTTGGTTCTCTGCGTACGAGCCCACAGCCTCACTAATGGAACACAAAACAAACATGTCAACATTTAAGAGCTGGCTGACAGTTTATGAAATCTCACAATATTACAGGAAAAAAAAAACTTACACTCCTTTGAGGAAGTTGATGTAGTCAACCCAAATCTGGGAGAGGAGAGGAATAGCTGTTAGGTGACAGTAGTTAAAAGAAACTCATACACACAGGTACAAATAAATAGTTCAGATCTGTGTACCTGATACGACATAATTTCCATGCCAATTTTATCCAGGGCAAAGTCATAAGCCTGGGCCATCTTCTCTCTGAGGGAAAGAAAATAAATCTATGATATAAATAAACGTGTATTTTACAGTGCAGCAGTATTTCGACACACCTAACTGCAGCATGTTCTCTTACTTGTAGCTGGGCAGCTTCCCTTTGGTCTCTCGAACATATGAGAGGTAGCATTTCCACAGGTCGATGTGCAAGACTTTCATTAGGCATCTCTGAAACAACTACAAGAGCGAGAATACAGAAAGATAAAATAACTGGAATAGAGACACATACACTTTATATATACTGTATTTACACCGATCAGCCATAACATTATGACCACCTGCCTAATATTCTGTACGCCCCCCTTTTGTCGCCAAAACAGCCCTGACCCGTCGAGGC
>LKNJ01003052.1:0-52771 GCA_002120245.1 Maccullochella peelii | reverse complement strand
GACCTTCCTGCTTTCTCCCAATAAACTTCCCTCTGTGTTACCTCCAACCGCTGTCTGCGCCTGGGTCCTTCCCTCACCTGCAGCCCACATTGTAACAGTTGTCATGAACACTTTGCAAATCTGATCATTAAGCTAAAGTATTACAGGATCAGTATTATCTGTTTGGTTGAAAATTCTACCACCCTTTGCAGACAGGTTCCTGTTAAAATCCACTGGATAAATTAATGCATAAAGGTTTACATAAACGAAATATCTCACCAGATGACACACTTTGTCTTCTGTAGAAAGAAAATATACATTAGGTTCCTCTGAAAATGAGAATCTCAGGACCTAAGCATTTAAACTTTACTCTCCAGCACCTCTTTCCTTTCCTCCAATCAATTATTCAATTGTAGCTGTTAATTAGACCACATGTTGTCTCAGCTGCCAATTAGAGAGGACCTCATGCGTGAATGAGGGAACAGTGTGGCGTGGTCAGAGCTCTCTGGGCCGTGTGATTGGTTGGCTTTCCTCGCAGATGAAGAGACAGCACCTCAGAGGGGAGAGGGAGAAAAGGGACAAGCGGTTAGGTAAGTGCCCGACAAAAGTTATGCAACACTCATCGATTGAGGAGTGTAAACATACAGCAGAAGCCACTTACCCTGCCTGAAGTTTGTGTTCTGTCGGCTTGCTGTCCCTGTCTGGGGAACCCTGTCTCTTCTCCAGACACCCCTAATGATTTAGAGAGTAAATGATCCGCAATGGAGTGGATTTACACAGTTGGGTTTGGCTGCTGCCTGATGCATCTGCTGCACAGTAGATACAAAAAAGCTACCATCACTTCTATTAGCGACCTCCCTAAATTCACTTCAAATGTCAAAACCTCCTCTAGCATGTGTTCCAGAAAGTCCCGCTACATAACGTGGACTTTCCGCACACACTCATCTTGAAAGGACCCACGTTGTTGTCAGATGGGGTGAGATACTCCAGACAGTAAAAATATCAAGTCTGCTTTCGGCCAGCTGTGGTGGGTCATCCACTTCAGATGAGCATTGTTTTCCATTCAGCCAATATTGTGGGGTAATTTACTCTGAGATGTTACTAATTATTTATATCAGATCTGAAAGGCATTTAGAAACATTGAGCTGACACTTAAAGTAGCCATAAAATGTTTTTCATCCAAGAAGCACATCAAATCATCAAACATTAGGGGGAGAGTGTTGCAGGCTTTACCACACTGGAAAATTGGAGCGATCCACAGGCGCGACTGACAACCAGAAACCTGACCTAGTCTGGGAAAAATGATGCTTACATCCCAACAGAGGAATGCCACGATTTCGCAATTTTAGGACAGAGGAAATAAGTAGAAGATGTTTTACATATTATGCTTATTCAGCCTAATTCTTAGAGCTCGTTCTTTCTTTTTTCTTTTTTGTCTTCTTCTTTCTTATATCTTCTTTAGTGGGCATACTGTTGGTGGAGAACAAGTGTCTAAACACCATGTTTGTGGGAGTAAACATATAAACAACTTTTTTTTTTCTTTTGTAACACACGAGATGCTGCTTCTGAGATGATGGGGAATCCACCCCCGGGCTAAAGACACACACACACACACACACACACACACACACACACACACACACACACACACACACACACACACACACATATATTAATCAAATCCACCTTCAAGCATAAAATGGACGCCTACTCACCCTATAACTTCCCGGAATCTCCAGAGTCCTCTGCCAGCTGGACATGCTGAAGTCAACAGTCAACACATACACACACACACACACACACACACACACACGTGTAAGATGGAAAAACAGACAGTGTGCTGGGTCATAGATGTGTGCTGCATACATTAAAAACATCACAGATGTCATTTGATCTGCTCTCTCTCAAACACACACACACACACACACACACACTTTTCTTCAGATATTTGCAGCATTTCAGCACTACTTCAACTAACAATGACACTGATGACATTGTTTTTGCGAGCTTTCAAGGCAAAGCACATTCCTGAAAATGTCCAGCCAATGCAGCATAAACACCACATACTGCACGTCCTGGTGATGTGAAACATCCCAAGCAGCTGCGTTAAGAGTTACCAGTGTAACAGTGGTGCAGAAAAGATACGCTGTACTGCTCATTATTGCCTTTGTCCACTAAACACTGTCTGACTTTTGATCTTTTAGCAGTTTTATAACTTGCTGTTTTTACTTCTTCCATCATATAATTGTGTATTTTATGTCAAAGCCACAACCAAGGAAAATTCTGCTTTGTCTTGCTCGTCTATCCCTGGTTTTACATGTGGAACCCATAAAGTATTTTAAGCCTGTGCATTTGAATGTGTTTCAGCAAAGGCCAACACTTGTTGCTCAGGCTGCATTCTTTATGCTGGGATAGTGATCAGTGGCCTGCACATGCTTCATATACTGTTAATAAAATGCAAAAACACACACACACACACACACACACACACACACACACACACACCGTTTCCCCAGGCCATTATGTGAATCAGGTCCAAGCGAGGGTCTCAGGGTTATTGGAATGTCATTTCACTGTTCAGATTTCCAATTCCTCTTGACCTCGCTCCTCTCTGCCTCCCCTAGGGCTCCACAGCAAATGAACAGGGTTGCCATGGTAAAACAGGCACCACCAAATGGCTGATCTGCCGCAGGCATCCTAGCGGCAGAGCCGATCCGATCTATGTGGACCCAAAAATGCAATAAACAGCACATCATACTGTGATTAGTTTTATGTCTGTCACACTTAAAATAACAGTGAGGATTTAGAACATTTTGTCACACGCTGGAACATTTTCAGCAACAGCTGGAGAGCTGTGTTGCTTCATTTGAGGTTTGGGTGAGAGAAAGTGAGAGATGAGTTTGTGGTAAATGGAGAGTCTCTCGCCTTCATGTTTTGTGTGAAATAACCTCAGTTTTTTAGCACCTCCATTCACACATTGACCCCTTTTTAAAACCACTGTTGACAACCACATAACCCTGTAACAGAAGGTGTCAGGAGCAATCTGGAGACATTGCTCTCTGGGAGGCCTCCCCCAGATACAAGCACGATATGTCCCGCTCAGAAAATACACTCGGGGAGGAACTGTCTTTTGTTCTTGTTCCAACATTCATTTTTGCTCTCTCTTTCTCATTCACCCTCTTTCAATCTAATAATCATACCTTTGTTTAGTCAGTAGTTTTCAGTATGCTGTCCCTGAGCTTAGGGCAAAGAAGAGGGGGAGGAAAACTAGAGAGAGAGAGGGATGAGGGATGAGGGATGAGGGATGGATAGAAACACAGAGGAAGTGGATGACATAAAACAGATAATTCAGGGTCAGCAGGTTCAAAACCCCACGATGACAAATCCGGAGGCTTGGATGCTGTCATCTATATTTCATCTTAAAAAATGTGATTATTTTTATCTGGACTAACTGACTCTTTTGCAACTGATAATAAACATATACAGTATTTAATCTGTGTTAATGTAAACGATTACAGACCGAGACAGAGTTGATTGACTCAAAAACAAGAATGGTCTCTGAGAAGTTTCAGTTGGGTTTTAGGGCTCATCACAGCACTGCAACTGCACTACTTAGTGTGATGAATGGCTTGCTTTTAGCAGCTGATGTGGGTCATTCATCAGTTCTAGTTCACCTTGACCTCCGCACTGCCGTTAATACTACTGATAACTCTAATCCTTGACCCTCATGAGCACTGGTTGGAATTGTTTACACTGGTTCCTATCTCCAACATTTTACTGTTGAGATCAGAGTCTGCACGTCCTTTCCACCAGGATACTTTGTGGGAGGATCTCAGGGTCAGTTCTTGGACCAATTTTTTCCTATATATTTATGTTACCTTTGGGCAATCTATTGCATACACACATTATTTTCAGATTTGTTATGCTGACGATATCCAGTTCTACCTGTCCTGCAACCTGCAATATTGACATAGAGAGCCAAAGTGAAACCAAACCATCCAAATGTAAGAAAACCTCATTCAAAATCCCATTGACATTTCTAACTACGCTAATGACTAGAAATCAAGATCTGGAACAGTATGTTGTGTGGCCAACTTCATACTGTATGTCTGGATAAGGTTGGTAGTTGGTAGTAAACAACAACAATCTAATATTGTTGGTTATTTCTTTTAGTGGCCTCTAACTAACCCCACTTCCTAGACGTTCACAGGCTAAACTTCACAACTCGACAAAAGAGGCGAATCCACGGGCGAGTCAAGGAGTCGCGGTTAGCTCAGACATGTCTGTAGTAACAGCAGGACAGAGAGGAATGAACGCTGCAGAAGTTTTTAGACAGCAGTCTAAAAACTGTAGATCAATGCCCCAACCCATCACACAGCTCCCCTCCACAACACATAAACCTATACACACACACTCCTTGTGCACCTCTCTTTGGAACATTTCATCGTGGTTAATCGACCTATGGCCCACTAAGAGGATGATGGGAGGTATTAGAGGAGAGCAGAGAAATACCTGAGTGGACCAGGTCACTGGAACAACATCACTCATATTGGAAAAGGTAATACCTCATCCACATGAATTAGGATGGACTTGTATAAGCCAAGCTGCCTCTGCATGAGGGGGCAGAGGGTCACACACAGTCATGCATTTGCGCACAGATCCAATGAACGCACAGACATTGGATCCAATGCATGCATACAAAGACACAGAGCCACAAGCAACACACCTCTGCACATTTTTCTCTGTGTTTATAATGAGAGCAGCTTTCAAGGATTACAGTGAGGGTAAACCATTTTGCTTTCCATCCTTTCTTTCCACTTTCTCTCTATGTGTCTCGATCATGGCAGCTGGACTGCAGGTGTGTGTGTGCTATCTATTTGATTTTCCATCTCTCTCTCTCTCTCTCTTATTTGAACCCAGTTCAATTCAATGAATATTTATTGGCATGACACTTTGATTAAAAAAACATGTTACCAAACATACATAAAAAGAGTGAAGTGTGTAAGGTGGACAAGGTGTCCTCATACTTTTGTGTACTTTTGGTCTGGGCTTCGGGGTATGCCACTTAGTTACACAATTAACTAATTAAGGGATATCCTGATGCTACAGCAGACAATAATATTTTCGACAATAATATGTTTCCAACTTCGTGGCAACAGTCTTGGGGAAGGCCTGTTCAACATGACAAATGCCCTTGTGCACAAAGTGAGGTCTAAGAAGAATTGGTCTTAGTTTGGAAGAACTTGAATGGAACGTCAACTGGTAGCCAGGCCTTGCTGGCCAACATCAGTGCCCGACCTCACTAACACTCTTGTGGCTGAATGGGAGCCCTTCCCTTCCTTTCTTGTGGAAAGCCTTCCCAGAAGTGTGGAGGGTGTCAAAACAGCATATGTCCCCCAATCACTTATGGATGTAAAGTTCATGTGTCCACATAATTTTGCCATATAAGTAAATAAATAAATATAGTAAATACAGAAAAAAAGCAGTGATACACAATACTTGGAACTAAAAAATTAGTTACTGAAGACACATCATGAGAAAATAAGAAATACTCCAGAAAATAAACAAGTAAGTGTATTACAGTATGTAAAAATAAAGCTATAAAAGCGTTTATATATTAATATATTCTTTGAGTGATTGATATTGTTCTAGTTTCTCTCTCTCTCTCTCTCTCTCTCCCTCTCTCTCTCCAATGCTCCTATAGCAGTCAGATCTCACCATCTCACCACACCTCTTGTCATACAGACGAGTGAGATATAGCCCCACATTCCTTTAATCACCATTTCCAAACTTGACAGATCCCGCCTCGCACTGTTTTATTGCCAAGATTCCTCATACTGCTCCTATACCTGGAGTATATCCTCTGGCTGGAAACAAATACATTAGCTTGCCCATAAAGGCCTACTTTAGTTTCTTTGTTTTCCAGCAGGAGCATTGCTCTGTAGAATAGAAAAAGGGAGCATGAAGAGCTTTCCCAGTGGCACAGAGGGACTCAGCGGTGACCAAGTGTTAAGTGATGCCTGTCTCTTTCTTTCTTCGCCCCGTTCTGTGTCTTTCTTCTGCACAAGCTTTTAAGGGATCCCCAGCAATTCTGACAGGTGTCCAATATTCTGTTACTCTGTGTGTGTGTGTGTGTTGGAGTCATGGCTGAGGTATACCCACATCTGAACATAACATCCAGTAACTTCCAGGTGTAACTTACGGTGGCCCTGAAGCTCAAAACACAACAACATTACACAAAACACAACGACATTACACAAAACACGTTGACAAAGCTAACATTAGCTCGCTAACATCTGACCCGTTTGGAGTGAAGAGCAAAAGAAATATGGAATCTTTCATCTGACATGGCACTTGATAAATTGCTGTTTAATAATGATGTCAACTGGGAAGATTTTAAATGTTACTTCACAAAAACAATGCAACAACCTCAAACTACAAAACATTAACGTTAGACTAAATGACCAAAGTAATGTCAGCTAGTTTAGCATAATCTCCCATTCATTCTTAACTGTATGAATACTACTAACGCTGAACCATACATATTTCTCCGTGTACACATTTATCAATAAAACATAGTAATACCTACAACTACAAAGGATTGGCAGATAAGTTTAATATATTGTTTGCCCCCCAAAAAACTGTAATTTTTGGAGGTTATGCTGCAGCTCATGATGTTAGAGTGACTTTCTGTTTACATAGTTGATTGCTTTTGATTGGCTAAAGATGTTTCCTAGCAACAGATTTACTAAAGTCTAAATGGTGCAACCCAATTTAGTAAATCACTAGTTTGAAACTAGCTAGTGGTCAAAAACTTACAAAGGACTTTAAGTACCAACGTCATAATGGATTTACGAATAGCTGGTGCAACCCAAAGACACACACATGCATACACACATATGGACACAGATACACGCCCATGCTAAATGAAAAAAGTGGAACAGTTTGGCCAACGCCTCACACGAACATACACATATGCACCTACATTTTCCCCGTCCACATCTCAACCTCATGTGGCATAGTGGTGAATGAAAGAGGGGAGCAGTGAGTCCGCTTCCCCCTTTAATTAATAACTGCCTCTGTTATTATCAAAGCCATACTCAGCTTTAGCAGGGAGGAGAGAGGAAGTCCTTCCTCTATACCTCATAAAAAAACAAAGAGGGTGGCGAAAGAGAAGTTTGACGTCCACAGCAGAAGAGTAAAATACAGGACATATGAACTATAATCACAGTCAGCCAACATGTTTTGCTATTACGTTGCTTTTTCTGTCACTAATACATATGATGAGGGGGTACATGCATCTGTTTGCAGTTGCTTTATGACAACAGTAGCACAGATTATACATCTTTTAAACTATGGTTGCATATTTCTAGCATGTTTCCATGCTACATGTGTTTGTCTACATGTGTACGTGCACTGCACTTATGTGCGTGTATTGTGGGTGTTTGCATGTGTGTGAGTTGTGGGGGTTATTGGGACTCAAGTCTAATAACAACCTTGATACTGTTCTCACAGAGGCCTCTGAAGTTGCTTCCACTCCATCAAGTCAGTGTGTGGTTGCCCGGCAACCGAGGGTCCGGTGTTCCCGAGCGGCGCTGTTTGTTCCCTACGAATGATCTGCCAGAGAGAGGAAAGATGGGCGGAGGTGAGGATGAGAGAAGGAAAGACACAAATTGGTAAATGGAAGACGCAGCCTCGAGGGGCCCTGAATCAATGCCTGAGCAAACAAGCTGTCTGTCTCTCTCCGCCACCATCTTTCTCTCTGTTGGATAGTACTTCTGCTTCACTGTCTTGTCTTGCTCTATCTGACCCCCTTTCTTTCATATAGTCTCAAATTCAAGTTTTTATTATTTTACATGCACTCTGTCAACTAATTAACTCTAATTTTTACTTTAAAATGTTCTTAATTTCCTCTAAATTATTAATCTTTCTGTCTCACCCCACAGGCTATTGTCTACCCAATTCTCTCTTCTTCTCCACTTCTATTCACACTTTTCTGTTCCTGTACCATTAATAAAGATTGTGTCTCACAACATAAAAATCTAATTTCTCTTTTCCATCTCTCTGTAGCAACTGACTGATGAAAATAGGCTATAATCTTGTATCTAGTAGCTAGTGATCATGAGTTCAGGGATTCCATGCTCCTAAAGGAAACTTTCTGCCATTAGCTGCTATTTCTCATGAAACTATGTGCACTGATACAACTTTGACATTAGCTATAGGATTTGCTCCTTTGTTGTGATTAACTAATTCTCCTATTTTATACATAGAGTATTGAAACCCTCTTTAGAAAAAATAAAAATATTAAGCCAACAATAGAAATCCTATTCAGTGCATACAATTAGTTTGACAGTACGTTAAACATAAACCATATTCATACACAATATTTCAGAATTTAGAACATACTGTATAAACCATATGGAAAATTGCAAAACTTAGACCACTTCAACTTATTAATAAACTATTTTCAATGTCCTTAATTCCTTTTAAAGCAAGTGTTCCTTAAGCGTGATAAGGTTCAGTTCAGATCAGAAATTTAAATTTTAACTTTTGAGTGCTAAATACCTGAAATGGGTCAGATCACTTAGACAGCAGAAAAGGACCATACAGTATGACATCTGTCCCAGACCTCCCTGTGTGGCTCTACAGTCCAGTATACAGTAAAATACAGTAAATGCAAAGAAATGGCTTTATATGAACAATATTTCTAATAGGATGTGCAATGGGAGAAATAAAATTAGGCTCTGCTGACTTTCACAAGCTAAGCCAAAATAACTGTGGCTTGACCAAGTCATTCCAGAGGCCAGGCTATGACAGAAACAATCAAAACAGATTCATACACTGTGAAGCGTTATGTGGAAAATGTGGAGATCGAGTTTTGGTTTTTGTTTTGAGGTCTGTGGAAGCTTTATGACATCAGCGCATGTCTTCACGACTTTGTGAAACACTGTTAAGCTATAATTCCAGTAAGTATTATGAAAGTATCGTATTAAACTAAGCACTCTTTTTCTTCAGGATAGTTAAGTTAATGGATCCTGACAGATCTTGTTCCTCAAAGGTTCAGACAAAATCAGTTTGTTAAAGTTGGTCCCAATGGAGTCAGGTTCAAAGCAAACATTGAATGCACACTGAAGCGTGAGAGTGTACCTGGCCTTTCTGCCAAGTTCGGCTTACATCAGCACTGAGACCTAACCAGCTAGGGGCCAGGACACACACACACACACACACACACACTGAGCTCCTCAAAGGACACAATGTACTCAGCACCATCTCTTGTTCTTTTCCTCCTTTTTCACCCTTTCCCCCTTCCTTAACCTAATTATATCTGTCCTTATCCTTCTTTCTCCTCCCTTGCACTGCAGTGCTGGCGTTCTCACCGCCACTAATGACACGGTGTGATCTCCACAGAGTCCCCAGCCAGCGAGCTGGGGCCACATATGTTCTATATCATCTCCTGAACACTTCCATATGGAAGCATGCCACCCATGCCAAGACCTGACACAAACACAGTGCCGCTGCAGGAGGAGAGAAACTAAGACGGACAGACTGACAGAAATAGTTGGGTGAAAGACAAGAGGATGAACAATCAGAAAAACAGAGTGAGAAAGATGGACAGAGAGAAGAAAGGAAAGGGTGAAGACATAAACAGACACACAATTAAAACCAAAACAGGGAGAGTGAGTATGATGGAAAAAGAACACATACCAGGTCTACTTTTTCCCTATTGGCTGTTGACTTAGGCAGACAGAAGCAGTCATAAACAGGAAAGCCCGAAGTGATGAAGTACCAGAATAAGTTTGTTTGCGTTTTGTTTTTCAATCCAGGTCTTATTGGAATATAGTTTAAATCATTTGTTCATCCCTCACTGATAGATTAAAGATATATCACTCTGTTTCAGCTTATTGTTGGGCTTAAATGCAACATAATAGGAGAATCATTTATGGCTTCTACTTTATGAAGAAGGGGTTCATAAATCATGCTTTCTATGAGGCTTTATTGATTCCATCTATTCTACATGGGTGCAGAAACTAGTGCAGAAAAATAACATCACGAAAAGCTTTGTGACCTGACTGTTAGCTTTCTCCTTTAGCCCTTTAACTGCTAAATGCTTCACTACAGTATATTCACCATGTAGTAGCTAACTTTGCCTGTGTGTCGTTTGGTGCAGGGCTTTTTCTTGCAGAAAATAGCTGCCTACAGCTGCTTGAACTGGATTGATGATAATGGAGTTGCATGATGTAAAACCAAAACAATTAGCTAAAAGACATTAAAACGCTCCATACACCTCTAGGGAACTAATTAAGCCCAGTGAGCTGCTGAAACATACTGGTAAGTTACTCAAATCTAAAGCTATCGATCAAGTTGTGCTATACAACATCATAAATGATGGTAAACAACATTTTAATAGGTTCTGGGCTGAAAAATGGGAAACCTGTCCTTTAAGTAAATAAGGACATGTATTTTTTCCTCATATACCTGGTGATAAAATGTGGATTTCTCTCTGAATATAATGCATTATATAACATACACACGCACAAGCATACACACTCTCCCTCTTACAAAGCCTAATCACTTTCTATGAACCTGAGTTAAAGACAAATGAAAGAAGGAAAAGAGACAGAAGGAGACAAACAAGTTGGTTGCCATGCATATGTGTGTGGAGGTTGTGAGAACGCCGCTCTGCCACTAATCAGCCCATCACCCAGACAACATTAAGCCTTTTAACATTACAACTTACACCGACGATGGAGGGGCGAAGAGACCTCCTGCTGGAAGACAGGCAAACAAAGCAATATGCATGCAGCATTAAAACACGCATTATTAACAGCATTATTAACATGTTTCACAAGTTTTAAGTTATGACAGAATTACTAACACACATCCATGTGTGAAGAGTGTAAACACACACACACACACACACACACAAATTAAAAGTGTGAGTGTGAGTGTGTTTTTATGTGTAAATGTGATGTTTTGAGCGTGATGCAGGGCATAGACACTTTATATATCAACAGCCTGAGCTAGCTTTTCCTCCAGGGTTGACATATGGTATGGAGAGCTATAGGGGGCAGAACAGCCTGTTCATATACAGTATGTGCGCGTTACTGGAGTCATGTTGTTCAGTGCAGCCTGCAATATACAGGGCATACACAAGAGATACACATATGCAAAATGTAGACTCATATTCAAATAAACACAAAACACAGGCTGGGTGTACATGACGGTACACTGAGCAAGTATATATAAGAAAATATACACACTCATCATGGTTAAGTAGCAGTATGTTGGTTTTATGTATCATAAAAACATAAAATACAAGACAAAAATAGAAGCATATACTATTGTGTTTCTTGAATATATCCCAGTATTGGACACTCTTAAACATAAGTATGTTAAAGCTGCATTAAAGGATTTTCTGGTCACTCAGAGGCAGTGAAACAAGGTGAACACACAACATTGACATATTATTACCATATAAATTTGTAACATTATATAAACTCAGCAGAAACAGAGCAATATTAGCATGCATTTGGAGTTATGCTTCTGGCCACTTGATAAATGTAAGTCCTTTTAGCTCGGTTTTTTTCATTATCTTTGATCATTTTGATCTTTGTAGCCATTCCAACCAACCCCTAAAGGAAAAATCCATCTTGTTAGCTGGTAAATGTTCCACCATGTTCACCAGCTAGTCAATAACTTTAACGGTTGGTGTTACGGGTAACGACAATGGCTTTATCAGAGCTTTTTTTGCTAAAAACACTGCCTGCTGGAAATAGGGTTGATGAACCAAAACAATGAGCTGAAAGACGCTATAAAGCTCTGTAGAGCTTTGGGTAACTGCAGAGTCGGGGGATAATTCTCTGGGGGTTCGTCACTACGAGTGACGCCTTTCACATTACGCATAGTCATTGGAGCTATTGTTAATATAAAAATATTTATTAGCGCAGCTTTAAAAAAACTTGGAAGACATTGAAATATGTAACGCACACCAGATGTAAATCTTTGTGTAATCATTTGAACTGTTATACCTCAAATACAGCCAAATATTTTAACTAAAAATAATCCCACAGGCGAGTGTGGGTAGTCCCTTTGCTTACAGTACTGATTTCTGTTTTGATGCAGTAACTGACAACCTTTAATGGGATTTTGAATGTAACCTAGCAAAGTCTGACACCCACACGTCTGTGAGGGACAGTAGACAAGTGACCACAGAGAGAGATGTGATCCGCCCTGCGCTCCATGAGATGAAAACAACACAGAGCGTGTAAAAAAAGATATTGTGTTCCCATTACCCAGTGATAAACTGATGAAGACACATTGTGTGAAAATTTGAAAATGTAGAAACGGTGTCCTTCATATGCCCTCTTCAATTGTTTTGCTGTTGATGTGAGATTTTCCTCCAAAATATCATGTGTTGAAAACATTTCTCATGTTACTCTTGTTATTTATAGACAGCTGTTCATTCTTTGTGGTGAGAGTAAAGTCAGGACAGTCTGGTCTCCTAATCGGGGACCATATTGGAGTATGTCTGTGTTTGTATCTGTTCTTGTATGTGAGGCAGCCAAACACGTGGTGTGCACACTCTCTCTCAAACACACACACGAGCACAGCATGGTCTGCAGATGTACCAAACTCACAACAGGCAAACACGCAAGTAGCATCATGTGTCATGTTTAGTCTCATATACTTCAAATCTCTCCTTAATTAGATGTACGTGCCTACGCGGCACCCTGTTGGTGTCAGAGGACAAGAGCGTGTGTTGGACGATGAGATAGGCTGGTGATAGTGGCTCAGTGGACATATGATCAGAGGAACTCTCATTTGCAAACATACCTGTCCTTGAATTCTCTGTTCCTTCACCACAGGTTTCCATGGAAACCGGGGAAAGCAGGGAAGTTGTGTGTGCATGTGTGTGTGTGTGTGTGCGAGAGAGAGGATGAGAGAGTTTGCAGGTAAGAAAGTGCTTGCATCTGAGAGACCTCACTTCATTTTTAACACCTGGTTGTCCCATTAAAAATTTGAGTACAGAGTGATTTTCAATGATAAAAGGATGATGTAGGTGAATGGCTGGAACCATAACGGTGTAAAATTCAAGTTAGATTCGATATAAACACATATAGCTATTCAGTTGTTAAATGTGTTCTGAAAAGGCGCTGTTTTGCTAACAGTAAACACCTCTGGGTTAAGTGAACCAAGTCTACGACTTTGCCCTTGACACCAAAGTCAAAGATCAGGCACATAAGCACTGGGCTCTTTCACATCCCTCATCAGCCACAGCTATACCAATGATGTATTTACAAGCGACAGACAGAGAGGTCCCAGTGAATTTTTAATGAAAGCTCTGTTTGAAATTTTGAACAAGCTCAAATTGATTCATGATTTTTTAATGGGGCCTGTAAAGCTTCCAGAATTGCTGATTGTTTCCCCCACAATGAGCAAACACCCCAGCAGAGGAAAGGAAAAAAAGGGGGCCGTGACTCACACAAATGTCTTCCATTTTCTCCCCCACGCACAAATTTTAAGAAGCCAATATCCTGTCCAGTCAGTCTTAATGTTATTGCATGTAACGTGATGACACAGAGTCAAACACTTTGTAGACATGTCATTCTGGAGAGCTTCTCCTCGCTCATTTTAAACTGTTAGCTAGCTTCAACATGCCTGAACTTGACTTGACTTGGAGGGCCAGGGGGGAAAAAATCTCCCAAGGGTGATCCACATGGTGATGTCAAACTAAAATGTAATAAAAACAGACTTTGGGGTCCTAAAATCAAAGTTGATCCCTTAGCTCCAGTCGCAGTGAGCTTCGTGAGCTCACATCTAGAATAACAGTTCTTTTAGAGAAACAAGATTATTTGCTTATAAATATGGAGCTAGAGCCGTAAAGCAATTAGCCTAGCTTAGCATAAAAACTTGAAGCAGGGGGAAACAGCTAGCCTGGCTGTCTCCAAAAAAATAGACATACCAGCACCTCTAAAGCTCACTAATTATCTAAATTGTTTGATATGTACACAAAGAGAAATGTAAAAATGACAATAAATGGTTTCGGGGGAATTGGGTTCTATAACAATTTCTTGGCAAACAGCAGCCAGGCACAGTGACTTCTTGGAGTCTTGTCACAGCAATTCGCCAGGTTTGGTAGCATGCCTGAGAGGGGATTTGATTTGATTTGTAATGATCTGTTCAAAAAATTTTAATTCATTTCTGATTTGAAGTGACAGCCATAATTTGGAGTGAGCCAGGTTAGCCGTTTTCCCTTGCTTCCAGTTTTTATGCTAAGCTAAGCCAATTGCCTCTTGGCTCCAGCCCTGTAATTAACACACCAACATGACAGTAGCATCGGCCTTCTAACCTCACTCTATTTCTTAATCCATTAAGAAGACCGTGCATGTTCTAGATTTTAAATATTACTGACAATGTAAATTTACATAAAGCGTGTTACAGTGACAGATGCTACATGTTCCTTATGCGTGTGTGTTTTGAAGACGGCAGGGTAAACTTCTTGCCAGTAAGTGAGTACAACAGTCTGTGTGTCCAGGATGAGCATGCTTGTGAGCAGAAGGAAACTTTCACAACAAGCCCTTCTGGTTTATGTCCCATAATAGAGAATACCTGCTGTTCTCCGAGTGCTCTGCTTATGTTGTTGAAAGATTCAGATTCAATCGATCTGGAATGAAAATCAACAACAGCTATAAGCATCAAAGGGCCACAATTATTATTACCAGCAAAACTTTTAAGCCTACTCTCGGTTTTTGTCAACACAGGATGATAGAAACATATTCAATAGAAAAGAAAATTTAAATATAATCCCTAAAGATCCTCCTCCGGCAACCTCATCACCTTATTTAAATATTTGAGCTTCTTTGTAAATAGTCCGTCTCAAACAGCGATGTAAGATTATCTCCAGCAGTCAAAACTCCAAGCAGAATGAAGTTCAGATGAGCAGCAGGGGACTTCAGTAGCTCCCAATGTCGGTAGGATTTCATGGTCCTACTTTGCCATGTAAACTGATGGTTTGCCTGTTTAAAAATTGTCCATAAGGACACTGGAGGAGGACTTTAGGATTCAAAACAAGCTCCATCCAGTGGTAATAAATCATGAGACAGGGAAAGTCAGGTTGCAGCTATTGCTTCATGGAAGAGGTTCAGGTGTCCATCCCTTCCCCTCCTATGCCCGCACTTAATTTATATTACAGGTGTAAAGCAGTCTCAGCTCAGCTAAAGGTCTCTTCCAAAACCCTCAGGGCCACAGCTCGCCCCGGCATGCAATAATTTATGAACAAAGTTGCCAGGCTTTACGAGACGGGAGTGCCAAGTTTGTGTTACCTTTATCTATTCTGGACACGGACTCTGACTGTCTAAAATATAGATCAAAGATTGTGGCCTGGGTATAGATTAAGAGAATGTAGCGTAGAAAAGATGGAGTCATAAAAAAACCCAACATAATTCATCTGTAGCTCAGTTCAGTGTTTGTGCAGGATCAAATCTTTGCAAGAATGTTTTTGTGCTAAAAACCGGCTGTTGGTGACAGAACAGGGTGTCATGATAATATGACATTCAGGAGACGTTACCTGTTTTCACGTGTCAGTGTAGAAGAAGACATCAAGCCTGCAGAGTGATCATTAGACCAGGGAAGAGCCATGGACCATCTATCTGTACTGTGTGAAGACAAGCAGCCTGTCAGAGCTGAGATCTTTCTTTTCTGCCTCTCAATGTCACGCCTCTGTCCCTGGTGCATTATCTTTTGTTTTTTGCCTCATCTCAATCTCCCTATCAGTCGTGCTATTTGTCCATACGGCTCTCTCTTTCTCTGCGTCTGCAGTACATCCGAAGGAAAGCAGATGAGAGAACCTGGAACACCGTATGATGGGAGCAGAGGCCACACACATCATTCAGCCCTGGCAGATATTTGTTCTCTTTCCGTAGAGGAGGGCAACACTATTAGACTGCTTAGAGCCATCCATCATCCTCCGCTCTGACTCCGCGCTCGGTAGCATCTCTCTTTCAACTTTTTGGAGGTCAGAGGAACAGAGTGAGCCATCTCAGTGTTCCCTGGCATTTCTGCTTCACACTGGCGTCGGGGAGCTGTAGGGCCGAGCGACGACGGGAAGGAAAAGGCTGCCATTTCTGCAAGAACAGGCACGGGGTCAAACTAATAGACTGGTTTCTGACAACAAACACTCAGGTGTCACCAGGCACGGGTTAAAGAGATGGCGGGGCAGTGAGTACAGGTGCCCCCACTGGTTTTGTAACAGGAGGAGGTAGTTCAAAGGCTCCCGCTGCTTACACAACAGACATTTACCACCTCTCTGCTGTCTGTCACTGTGTTACACAAGCTTCTGTGAAGCACTGTGAGGAAATGTATATTTTCTGAGGACTCTGTTGCTTTCCACCAGCCTCTGCTGGGCTAATTTGCAGGTTTGCGATCCTCTTTACCATCTGCCGTGGTGGGGCATTCACCTGAAAGGTTTGTTTTAGCTTAAAAAGTATTGAAAAGAAAGCAAAACGCTGCCACTCATTACCAGCTGAAGCAACATCTGACACAAAGGACTGTAGTGGGGAATTAAGAGGACTGGCATCAGTTCCCAAGGAAGTTAATACAGCCATAAAGTGTCCATCTGTGTGTTTGCTGGGCTTCAAAGAATTCCAAACATGTGCATTCACACACACAAACAGCTGCGTTACACTCGCCATGAAAGCACCTAACACATGAACGACAAACAGGTTGTCGGATAATAAACAACGGAGGATGAAGTCAGGATCACTCGTCGATGCAGGCACGTTTCTGCAAACCAAGCCCTTTACCTGGTCTCATGACGACAGAGCCGTCATGTGATCTCTACCACAGGACACAAAGGCGCTTTTCCCAGAATTCTCAGGGGCTCACACACCAGCTGCATCATTATCTCTTCTCACCTCAGCTCTTCCCCTCCTTTCGTCTCACACAATAGCTCCCTCTCTCCAGCAAATTATTCGTCAATCCCTTCTTGACAATGTTGTTTTAATGCATTGATAATGCCATTCCCTTCACACAGAGTGATGAAGAATACAGAGCAACAACAACAATCTGTCGCTAACCTTTTCCTCTACAACAGACCTGCAGTGGAGGGAGGCCATACATAGCCTGCACGTTATCTTTTTCTGACTGCTGAGATCAAGCCACGTCTGGATCTTGTGTACTCATCTCTTTAATGCTGGATCTCCAGAGTCGGGGTTGTGCTTAAATTTACCAACACAGCATCAGAGTGATTGGCAGTGCCCAGGGGGAAATGTGAGAACCTTACTTGGCAGCATCTTTTGCTAGCATACCATACATGTCTCATCAGTCATAACACCGGCAGTGGTATCCAGGTTGGATGCTCAGGGCTCGTTAACTTGCACTGAAGCAGAAGCTGATGCCTTGCCAAAGACTCAATGTTGTGTTATTTGAACAAGCATGATGGACAGAATAATAAGTAAAACAGTGATCTAATTTGTTGATGAGCTGGTCCTGTTTTTGAGCAGAAGGTGAGGGCAATATTATATCAAGTTTAACCTGCTTGCTGCAGGCTGTGTGACTGTGTGTTAGCATGATGAATACAAGTACAAGTACAGTTCAAGTAGCTCAAGCGTTCTCATACACATACAGGAAGGTGGACATGCACTCATTCACACACTCGCCTTGAGGATTGCTGTGGGACATAATGAGCCGAGCGAGATAAGAAGCAGTACACGATAAAGCAACAAAGACTGCACAATGAAATGAAGAAATGAAAGCAGCGACCGGCCACAGAGGCAGCTGTCAGTACCTCTGCCCTCAGATGTTGCTCTGGTCAATAGCGATCGATATTCAGAGACAACCGCCTTCCAACAACAACACACACACACACACACACACACACACACACTGGCTGAAAGTCTCTATGAAACCAGCCCAATTTATTTGTCTCTTTACTCCTAATTCCTTGTCAACAAATCACAGTCCCTAAGTTGCCTTTCTTAGTATCATATGCACACTGAGTTGAGAGCCAACTGATACATTGGCCAGGCAGATATATTATCTTCAAATTTAACTTATCGCATATCGTATACACTGGTGTGAGACAAAAAATGCCAACAGAACAGAAATGCCAAAGATATGCATCACATAGACAGAAAGAAAAGAATTCAGGCTAAATGATTCTGAATACATAAAGATGGATTAGTAAAAGGCTATCTTAACTATTATTAGATAATGACAGTGGAAGAGTTAGACAGGAAACATAAATAGAGATAGAAGGGTGTGACATGCAGCTTGTGACCACCATAGATTATCATGTGTAGTTGTGAGAAGTTTGAGGAAAGGATACTTTTCCTTCTCAGACTGAACAAGTTTTAGTGGCCTGAAGATGTGAAAAGTTCAATATTTCACTCGAAAAAAGCACAAAAATATCTGCAAAATTAACATACTTTTGTGTAACTCCATTGTAAATTTGTGTTCCTTTAATTATCTTGTGACCCCTCCGATTTATATTGGGATCCGATTGGGAACAAATCGTTATAGGGAATACCGATAATGTGTTGGCTTCAAAAATCCAGTATCGGTCGAGCTCTTCTGCACACACACACACACATACACACACACACACACACACACAATTCACACAGCCACATGTCACCATTTACATTATTTTGGTCAGACCACCTAATTATTTAGCTAAAACCTTTTAAAGCTAGAATGGAAATATTACCTATCTACAGTGGCAGCTTATTTATGATTTTCCACAATTTCTGCAGTCCATCACTTCCCTTTTCTAAATTGTTTCAAACCCAAGTGTTCATGTATAAACATGGAGCCTCTTGAGGTCGCGAGTTTGTGGATAGTCAGATAAGATGTGCAGCTCTCACACCAGACTGTTTTTCTCCCGTCAGACCTCACTGACCCATCCAGCACACTCTCGACCCAGCACGCAGTGTTTTGAAAACGTGTCAGCTGTACTTCCCAACTATGCCTGTAACATCCGCACTCCACATGTGTGTGTGTTTGACTGGATCTGGGCTGAATTATCTCTCAGGCTTTAACTGAATGAGCTCTCCATATTCCTCTGTGTGCGACTGGATCAGAAATCTTTGTTGTTTACATGCAAGCGTGAGGCAGACAAGCGCACACCACAGACAGCAGTCACTCTTAGAAATCTGTAAATTCAGCACACTTACCTGTCAGTGTCTGCATTCTCCTGATACAGCTGCAAACCAGCCACACAACAGAAACATCAAACTAAATGCCAAGAATGCTCAGAATTTTATTACTTGAATTGAGACACTCAGACAAAACACAAAAACACAGAGAGGGCAAGTTAGCGAGGCATTGATCTGAGGGTGTGCAGACAAGAACCTTGTGATAAATGCAAGTTGCATCTGTGTTTAAGTTGGTTAGTATTTGGCAGGAGGTGTTCAGAGGCCCTTGCTGTCTGAACAAACGACACTCTGAACTTTTAAACCAGAAGCCTGGATTAACAACTGACCTGGGAGCAGCAGAATCTGGGAAACTATAATTAAGGTTGATTAAAGAACATTCCTGGGGTCTGTTTCTGCATGTTAAGTGAGCTGCGGAGGTTGCAGGAGACCTGGGCCCCTATCAAAAGGGCAATTTCATAGCTGAGAATGAAATATGTTCCTTCATAGTGAAAAACGGTACAAGGCGCCACACCAAAGTGATCACAAACATGTATATTTGCAGCCAGTTAGGGAAATACGCACGTGCGTGCAGGCAGTTGGGCATATATACACGAAAACTTACACACGCAAACAAAAATTCCCCCACTGTGTCCCATAGTAAAATGAATACAGAGGAAAACAGCTCTGCTTTGGAACGTCAACCAGTCATTACTGCAATCATCCCTATGGCGTTCACAGTATAATTAGCTGAAACAGGTACCTATAAATACCAAGAGACTAAACAACAGTAAACAAAGGGACAACCGCAGCCAGCAACCTCCAACATTAGACTTCAGTTCTTTCCCACAAGCTCTGACAGCAGCAGCATCAACAATAACTGTTGCAGCAGCGACAACAGCAGCAGCAGAACTCAGCAATCGGATGCTCACAATTAAACCTCGCTCAAGTTATTCATCACAGAAGTAGCTACAGAGAAACATTCACTTGGTTGAGGTCATCGCTTTTACTACACAACCACCCCGAGCTTCTCCTCTTCCCTCTGCCTCCTTTTCTTCCTCCCTTTTCCTGTACGTGCTTTCCTCTCATGCATCTCCTCCCTAAGTTCAAGCAAATGCATGTCAATGTCATTCAGTTTGGTTTGGCCAGAGTGTTAAAACGAGCCTGGAGTTAAACCGTCCTTGTACTTCTGAGACGTCTGGTATGACCGCTGGGAAGCAGGCCCAGAGGGCAAACTGGGTCAGAGGACGCAGGAGCATCACATCATGAATAATATGAGACCTACCAGGGCTGCAGCTAGAAGCACAGGTGTTTATCAGGCCTGTTAATCAGCCTACCAAGTGACCGAAGCTATATTCACAACTTAATAGCAAACAGCCATTTACAAATACTTTGCGTTAGTTTCTGGCTATTTACAAATTTTATAACTTTTTGTGTTCTGTTCTAATTACCTAGTGAAAGGATTATTGCAAACATCTACAATGTGAACATTGTTAACAGGAGTTAGATCACTATAGAACAGTGTTTTTCTGACTAAGCTGAAGTTCACTCTGAAGGTTGATACTTTTTTAGTTTGGTTTCGATATGATGAAACAGACATTATTAATTTCACTTCCATATTTAATTGCAGCACAAGCAGTAGCCTTCAGCCATTGGCTGCGGTTACAAAGGTCTGCACAGGTGGGTTTGAGGTTTAACAAATTTAAACTTTTGGTGTAGCGAGGCATGAGCCCAGTACTGTCGTTTGGGGAAAAAAGACACCACATACACAAGAATGGAGGAGGGAGTTATTTTTCTACGCTGGTTACCTGGCAGCCTCTCGGTGATGACAAGGCTCCAGGAAGTCACTGTCAGGCACACAGTCAGGCTAAAAAATAGTCCCGCTTATAACCCTCATAAAAATTGTAGTCTTCACACTTCGGTTTTTGTATAGATAACACAAACGACATATTATGGATTAATTAGTGATCTTTAGAGGTGTTGGTATAGGTGGATTTTGTTACCATCCGGACGGAGCCTGGCTAGCTATTTCCACCTGTTTCCAGTCTTTATGCTAAGCTAAGCTAACCGGCTGCTGGCTCCAGCTTTGTATTTGCCGTACTGACATGAGAGTAGTATAAATTTTCTCATCTAACTCTCAACAAGAAAGCAAATAAGCGTATTTTCCTCAATGTCAAACTATTACTTTACTAATTTACAATTCAGTGCATCATAACAATGGGCAGAGGGGACTGTTCTGCCATTCAGGTGAAAGTACACCTTCGCAATCAAAATGATGCGGCTTCTGACAACTACCTATTGCTTATATCCTTAACTGATTTGCATTTTCTTTCTTTCTTTCTTTCTTGCACTACACCATCATGTTTGCCTGAACCAAAGCTCCAGCTACCACCGTCTCCTCTCACTCTCATTAGGCTTTGGAAACACACACACACACACACACACACACACACACACACACACACACACACACACACACACACACACACACAAAAACAGGAGCTGTCATACTCTACTCCAGTCTTTGCTGGAGCCCGTGACCCACAGATGCGAGCATGCAGGCCTCGAGTGACAGATGAATGCTCCCCAGCCCCGAGAACAATTAGCACTGCCAGCACTGGAGACAGAGAGAGGGAGAGAGAGAGAGAAAGAGAGAGAAAGACTGTCATATGGAGGCAGCTCACTGGAGAGAGACGAGAGGTTGCGACCCTGCTCCAACGCACTGTGTTCACTCGCCAGATGCTCCACGCTACGAGACTTATTGACAAAGACAGAGAGAAACAGAGACAGTGACAAAAACTCAGCTGACTCACCTCTAATTTCAGGGAATCAATGGAGAAGACTCCCCTCACCCCCAACAACAGGTAGTCTAACCACAGAGAGTCACACAGCACTGTCTCTGATAACTTCGGCTCATTAGACACACACTGAGCCTCCAGCCTCACACTGTATATTTGCAAAAACACCCTTAAAGTAGTGCAAAGTCATTACCGGATTTAGCTCTTGAATTTTCCATGAATAATTGCGACTTAACCACAATCAAACAAAACACCGATAAGCAAGCAGATCATTGCAAGTTTGACCTCTCACACTTTGACCACAAGCAAACTCAGGAAACATGGCACATTGAATTGTTTAGATAAAAATCAGGGCGTGTATTTGTTTTTTTTCTTTCTTTCTTTCTTTCTTTTTTTTCCTCACAAAATACGTGCTGTGAATTCCTGGCATGACTTCACAGGCTCACAAACGTGTTTTTCTGTGTTCATGTGTGCATTTGCAAGCAGGTGTGCTCGTTGGTCGGTGCATCCTCCATCCCAATTAGGTCTGTATGTCTGTTGTACCTCTTCTAGCATCTGTCCAGTATGTTTAGAGAGAAAACAAGTGATATGTTCTTAACAGAAAATGCTGATATTCATGATTTTTTAAATGTATTGTAACATTTCTCCTTGTTTTAAAATTTTATCAAATAGCGTTCTGTCAGAAATCTTCATTCATTTTAAGCCATTTTTCATTGTTTAATTCATTGTTGTGTTTCCAGTGGTTTTGTTCTTCTAGCATAAAGGAGCTACCGTCTTCCTTTCAGATAATAACTTAAATCAGGAGGAGCCACAATAGTACTTGAATTAGTGCATTCAGCAGAACAGTATGTGACTGCTGGAAACATTAATCTCACAGATACTGTGCACCAAAGCAATTCTGCAGGAAGCATACTTAAGTTTAGAGTCTGTCTGCCTTGCACAGACATTTTATGATTTTTTTATGACCTATGACATAAACAGCACATGACATCTTAAAATATGTTAAAGGGGGATCGTCCCAAATCTCAACATTAAAACTCAGCAGTGGGAAATGCCCATTGGATGAGTGTAAATAAAGGAACTGGCAAAGGGAACTGGACAGAACGTTAAAAAAAACAGATTTCATATTATTACCTTCTTTGTTAACTTCTTCACATGTGAACGCAACACTGTTCAACAAGACGGCAGCAGTTAGATAACAGCGCAAGCTAGTTTCACTTCTCTGATCTAGTGAGTTTAACCTCACAGCACCCTGACAACAGGTGATTTCAGTTAATACATCACATCTGGCCGGGTTGCCACCTGGCCACCCTGCTCTTACAGGAAAAAGCCCTAAAACACACACACACACACACACTGTAAAACATCAGACAGGAATTGTGTAAAAATGTTGGTGGAATCAACTAATCTTTTATTATTAACTTGTGTAAATATATACGTTTTATTCATTTTAAGTTAAGTCATTTTACAGTTTTTATTTTCAGGCTGTTCTGCCACAAGATGTTACAGCTGTTAGTGGAATTTAGTTTTTCTATGATTACCAAGCTAGACACTATACTAGCTGTCTGCTAATTTATTGCTGGCAGTTAGTTTGGTAACATATAAAAGCGTAGGAGAAGACGAGAGTATTTGTCTGTGTTGGACTTTAGAGCACGAGTACATGGCTATTTCCTGGAGGCATTGCCAGGCAAAGAATCATTTGTTCAGTTTTGGCCAGCACATTAAAGTGAAAATGTAAATGCAAGGCAAATGCCAAAGTATTGTTTCAGTGTCAATAAGCAGTTGTTGATTTTAATATCTTAAGTTTGATGAACTTATTTTCTCCAGCTCAGTGAACTTACATCAGTTAGCTTTACATTACAATAGCTCATGAGAAGACTAAGTTAAACACATTTTCAGGCAGCGGGGAAACTTATGTTTCTAAGTTAAATTAGTTTACAATGTTTTACAGTGCACATCCTCCATCCAAAGCTTCTGCTGGCCAGTTCACATAACTCTCAGGTCTCACCTTCCTCTCTAATGGGGCAAAACCACACCTCATGGTTTAACAAGAGTAATAAAACACACACTGACACAAGACCAGACCAGACCAGCAAATGTTCAGGTGCCATTCCCTCCACGGTAAAAGCTATTGCCAAGCAGTCATCAATTAGGTTAAAGTTGCCCCAAATTGTTTCATTGTTTTCTGTCACTGTTCAGGTTCACTGTTAAGGTCAGGGCCGTCCTGAGGTGATGTTCGTAGAAAATTCTCAGGAAATTTCAGGGTTGAGCGCAGTCCCGGTGTTTCATGTGCTCATTTCTGGAGCTTAACAACTTGAATCCACGGCCATGGAACCCAAAGAAATATTCTGAGAGCGTGTTAGGAGGAGTTGGCTGAGCATCACACAGGCAACTGGCCTACTAGTCATGCACACACGCACACACACACACACACACACACAGACTTAGACTCACTAGTGGGAATTCCAGACAAAAAGGATAATAAAAAAAGGATGATTGAATGGGGGAGGAGGAATAAAGGAGGATATAGAGAAGGAAGAAAACAAGCAGGAACAAGAGAGGAGAGATAGAGGGAGTCTACATCTGCAAAGGACTTTACAGGCTTTGCAATCATGCTGCCACGTCAACACAAGAAAGATAGTCCGCAAACATCGGGGTGAAGTAAAGAAGAGGAATCTGTCTCTTCTCTACCCCTTTCGTTCTCTCCATGCAAACAACAAACTCCCTCGTTCTCTCTAATGTCCGCTAACGCACAAACATAACACATTTGGACAGCTGTTCCTGCAAGAAAATTCCATTTATAACAAAAAAATACTTCATAACCTTAAGAGGGAAAAGTGACTCTTGGACAGCCTTTGAAATACTCTTCCAACTTCCTAGCTCTCATTTTAAACAGATTAACTCCGCTGAATTATGGCAGCATGTTTTAAAAAGCCCCTGGTTGCCATATGAGCACAATCAGGTGAGAATTATATTTACTGTCACAGTCCATTTCAGGGTTATAATAAGAAGACTTGTGGCTCTTTGCACGCAACTTCTGCTACATTAATAGGCGTTATTGACTCTATGTACAGAGGTGCGTGTGCTAAAACCTGAATGCAGATCTACAGATAATTATTTTGTTCTGTAGAACTTTGCATCGTTCGATCATAATTTGACCCTGTCTCTCTGTGGGCATCTGGTAAAAGTTTGCCTCCACTTGTGCATGAGTGTCTCAGGTTTCTTGTGCAACCACTTCATCATGTGCTGCCCCTTTATGACGGAGAGATGGTGGCTCACATCCCTGCAGGTACTAATTTCATGGACACAGCTGCAGTGTGGAAGTCCACTATGTTCTGCAAAATGTACCAGCCCAACAGTTTGAAGGAAATGTTAATTAGTTTGCACAGTCAACAAACACAACCAATAGACTTCAGTGAATACCATATTGATTAAAGGCTAGTAAGTGTTGTTTCATGGCAGGCCAAGCATAATGAAGAGAGACACGTTAACAGAGAGTTGAACTTTCTGCTTCTACTCAGATCTTGGGCTGCAAGTAATGATCATTTTCATTACTGGTTTACCCTCCTGTTGTCTTAAGGGTCAAAAATGACCTGGGTTTAACAGCCGAGACAACACTTTTCCTGAAATGGCAAATCAGGAAAAAAGCGAATCACTGCGCTATTTTACATTTTTACAAAAGCTGTACAACAGCAGGGTACAAAGATTGTCTTTAGGGTCTCTTCTGACCTGGCATTTATATAAATAATTTACAGATGAATTAAGTGTTAATATAGGGGTTACAGCAACTTTAAAGCAAAGTCAAGTGGAAGAAAATAAAAAGCATGAGAAAAAGAGTGTGTGTGCTTATGCTTGAGAAAACAAAAACTTTGTAAGTGTTGTTTTTTCATGCAAAATTGATTTCTGGTTTAAAATTCACTAAAATTCACTTACTATCCTTGCTCCTTAGGGAGGGTACAGAATATAAAGACATCAGTTATGTTTCATCTAAAAACAGCAACAAAACAAACAAAAAAACATCACATTTTCCCAGACCTCAACGGGACATTTAGAAATTGCTTGTTTTATCAAGTCCAAAGCTGAAAGGTATTTCATTTACGAGATAAGACAGAGAAAAGTAGCACCTCCTCCCATCTGAGAAGCTGGAACCAGTGAATGTTTAAACTTTTTTGCTTGATAAATTACATCAATTATTTTATTAAATGACTAAATCGATAATAAAAACTATTGTCTTTTACTTTTATGTTGGTCTGCTGAGTGATGAATGCACTAATCATGAGAGCTCTGGTCAGATGAAGCTCTAGGAAAGCGTCAACACTACTCATTAAAGAATTAACTGAATTTGAATCGGCAGTTGTCACAAACAACATAAATACACTGACTCCCCTGTAATCATTAGCATCTCTGATTGGCATATCAACAACACAAATACATTTATTTACACCACTCAGAATAAATGCTACACATAAAACCTTGGGGTATAATTATTGTGCTCCCACTGTATTCAAACTAAACTTTCCTGCCTCTCGCTGTTCCTGTTCTCTCTAAATTCCCTCCAGCTGATGTTATGAGCCATCAGTGACTCCAGCAGTAGATGACATGAACAGATCAGTTTTCAGTGCCTGTTCAGAGGTGATCCTCTGGCTCCACCATGTGTCTACAAATGATAATGCATAAGCTGTCATCCCCAGGCTATTTTAGGTATTAAATGTTAATGTTTAACTTTATTGATCCCCAATGGGAAATTCTCTTTTCATTTGCCATCCTGGAGGAAAATCAAAGGTCAGGCTTGGCTACAAAACAGCACCCATGGTGCTGATAATGGTTCAGTGTCTTATTAAAGGACACTTCAGGGGGTGAGTGCACTTGCTGACACAGAGGCTTCAACCAAGATGGCCTCTAACCCACTAGTGTGTGTCACAGAGTTGCGAGTGTGCAAGTTTTGATTTCAACCAAACACCCACTGATATTCACATCATTTAATTGAGCTGATGCAGAATTTAGTTGGAATGGAAACCTTCAAATATGCATACTCCTGGGCCTCATAATCCAGCCTCCACCAGCTGTTTGACACACTTGCAATTTCAACCACCACACACTGCTCATAATTATAGTTTGGAAAGCTACATTATTGTGTAAAATGTGAGACGGAGGTCACTAAGCAATGTGAGCTAGTAGCCCGCTTGCTTTCACAGCATGTTTCCTACATTTGAAATGGCTGATAAGGTCACTGGACTGAGGAGAAAATGAACACAGTCACTTTGTGTTGTGTCTAATGTTTAAGCAGATCTGAGAATAGACTGGAAAGAATTGAGGGGAAAAAAAACAAGGAAGCAAAAGGAGGCAATGGCAAGGAGAACAGATATAGAATTTATTTTCAATATCCATTGCAAAGAATAAGAGGTGACACAGCTTGAAACAGATAATATAGAATTTATTTTCAACCAGAAGTAGGAAAATACATAGGTAGGTGTAAAGGAAACAAGCAGAACCTGTAGTCAAACGGAAAAAATAAAATAACAAAACTAGTACAAAGAGAATCGAGAGGACGGCTAAGGGGTACAACAGAAAGCATTGTTTACCATTCAGTTTCTTTTTAAAACAGTATGTGTTGATTTGAAAACAGCTGCCTTGATTTCTCATCTGGGTTAATGGACATTCTACAACATTGTGCAAGTGTTTTGTCATTCTTCTTCTTCTTTCTTTTTTTTTGCTGGTATTTCATGAATGGTAAACAATAGTTGGTCCAGTGCATAAACACAGTGACACAGATCAATATATGTACTCAGCTGACTACAGATAGACAATCCTGATCATTGAACAACTACCACTAGATCGGCAGGGAGAAGGAGATGAGCAAATATACAAGATGGATGATAAAAGGCGGGAGAAAAAAAAAAGGTGTTCAGGTGACAAAACGGTCTAGAGGGTTGAAGATGGAGAGTTCGAAAGCAAAATGACGACCACAGTTTGAAAGATGAAATAGCTACATTTTGAATGTTTCTGGGTATTATTGCCTAGTTTTTTGGGAAAGGATGCATTCAAAATGAGTTGATGGGTCGAGAAACCAAACTCCGACAAGTGAGACAAGTATGAATATGGATGCAACATGTTCATGTGATTCAAGGAAAAGGACAAAAGTACCTTGCTTTCCTTACAGCCCTACATTTCATGAAGACTATGATGCAGAGAAAAATGTGACTGGTTGGTGAAAGAACTCGCTTTACAACAGAGAACTGAACTACAAGCAGCTTTGGTGTGCACCATTACAAAGAGATGCAGCCTGGGAAATCACTCTACACCTAACAAGTCAACTATGAAACAAATGCAACAGTGGAAAGTACAAAGCCAACAATGTGATCACTCGCCGAAGCTTACAGGGTGACATAACTCTGCTCTGACTTGCCAGATTTTCAGTCAGAAGCCATACTCTGTGGTTTAAGAAGAGGGTGATGAAGAGGAGAGGGAGAGTCGACAACAGAAAAGATTCAAGAGTCAAATCAGTGACTATCAATAGTTGCTAGCTAGTGTAACAGATTTAATCACTGTGATGCACAAGAACAGAGTGAGATGGACTAGTAGTACTCATCACAGGACCAGTCTAGCGACCAGCGGCAGGTCATTAGCTTAGTCTTACAAACACGTTTTACACCAGTCATAACAGGGTTCTCTAGTACTGAACTGCAGTCACTAGTAAGACAGCTCTGCTGCCCTAACCTACACGCACTAGCACTCTCCAGCTAGTGCCATGTAACATCCAAAATAAAGCTGAAAAGTAAAGAGAAAGAAATTGAATATCCCCATGCTGAAGTGCTGAGTTTTTACTGATACCAACGATGCAGGTACCTTCCTTCTGATAAGCACGCAATCCTTCATTCTACGAAGCATTTTCAGGAACATTCAACTCCTCTAATCAACCCATCAAAACTATGCCTTGTCATGATTTCTACAGAGGATTTGGTTTGTGATGGGAATAAGAGTATATGGGGGAAAATATACTGAGTAAAAGTCAAAACAATGTAGCAAACATAACACCATTATAGAATTTGTGATTTACACAACAACAACACAATTCAATATCTTTTTAGAAAGGAAACATGAGATACATCTTTTATTCACACTTTACAAAAAAGCTAGCCTTTAAATCTACTACAATACTAATGCCATTCAGGAAAAAAAAAAAAATCAAACTGGACACATTGGTTTCCATTGGGAAACAAAAACAAAAAAGTTAAAAAACATGTAGGGGGAAATAAACGGGACAAGAGACCTTGATCTGACAACTATACTTATACTTTCTGTTTACTTGCTTCCCTCTTGCTTTAAAAATGTCATTTCAACATATACATTAAAGTAATGAGATCTTTATTCGCCAATATGATGGAACAGGGAGTGAGGGGAGCTGCATCTGAATCTACTGAGTGCCCATCAGCCGTTGTATCTGCGTAAAAGCATGGCTGCTTAAATAATCGTCTCACCACTGACAGATTTCACTTATTTGTCTGGGATGTAACAAAATTGATTCATAGCAACGCGCTTGCCAGTGTTTCACAGAGAAATAGCTGAGCTCACTGCCCCTCATCCCTTGTTCATTTCATGAGCAGAACAAAGTGGGCCTTCCACCTTTTCCAGTACAGAGGTAGGGGGGGTCCACAGATGGCACTATAGCTGCAGTGACGAGGGTAAGAGAACTATACAAAGTGGTTGAGCAAAGGGGTTTAAAAGACACAGCTTGAGTAATATAGTGGGTAAGGAAAGGTGGGGGGGTATAGGGTGATGGACAAGGCTTAAGGAGATTTAAAATTCATGGCCAGGGAAGGAGCTAAAGGCTACGTATTTTGGGGGTCTGGGCATGGAGCTGTGCCAAGGTACAAAGAGGGAGCAAAACAATCTGAGGGAGTGGATTTAATAAAGAGAAGACATCCTACTCATGTTCCTTAAAGGAGAGGACAAAGAGTTGGTGGAGAAAGCATACCTGATTACTAGAGAGCTCAATGAATAGGAAGGATATACACATCATCATAACATTGTCACAGCTCATAAAAAAGGAAATCAACATTAACAAAAAACAATAAAAGGACATAAAATCTTCACAAATGTCTCAACAGTATTTAAAAATAAAAGGAGAAAAGGTTGTTCAGGCGTTCGTCAAATGTAAATAGTGCAAGACAACGACAACTGCTACAGTGAGGCACGATGTTTTGTTGTACATGTGGGATTTATATAGGTTGTATTTGTCACACGTCACTAGTGGGAGTGTGTGTGAGATGTATAGATGAACAGATGTGGAGTCACAGGTGGGCTGTGTGTCTTTTTGTCTGAACTGATGGCAGCAGTGTGGATCAATGGCTTTCTTAATGGGCAAGAAGCAACAGGCAGAGTTTACTCAGTGTCTATTTACAATCGCAGCAATATCCCGGCAAACCAAATCAACGGTGGGGGGGGACAATATAACAATATTGATACATTAATTACAGTTAATCTCTAGGGTGTGCAAAGTAGTGACAGCGAACGCCTTGAACAACCTCTTCTTAAGTCTTTTGTACAAGCTGGTAATATCAATTCCTCTTAACATTAACTGGATAAAAATTTAGCCATAGTTTACAATACAATCTTTTTTTCAAATCTGATCATAATTTACTCTTAGTACAAAAAACGCCAGAAAACAGGTCTTTTGTGGTTCATATACAATCATGTAAAGACTGAGTCTAGATTTCTATTCTGTACAAACAATTGTGAAAAAACCACTGCTTTTGCGTATGGAATTTATGGCTGGGGAAAGTCACTACTGGCCTCGGAGACAGTGCTACAGATCTGCCTGCAAATTACCTGTGTGTTATGCGTGTGTGTCAGCTTGCATGTGTGGAGTTGGATGGCAACCCCAGACAGTGAGAGGAATGCTGGTTTTACTCCTGTGTATTAGCCATTACTCGCTCTCTCTGCCTAAAAGCAATCAAGACAAAGAAAAGATTTTTGTGAAAGCCTGTCATCGCTTTGCCCATCAGCCTAAATCCCTTGCTCCTTGACCAAAAATGGTGGTACATGGGCCACATGAGCTCATAAGCACAAGACTAGCTTAACAACTATACAAGCTGGGGTGAAACAGTCTGCACACAGGATGGTAGCTGCTCTCAGTTTCTCACTATATCCTTACTTCACAAATAAACACTACACACCGCCGGTGTGAAAGCAGGCAAGTGTAGTTTGCGGACGTCTGTTTCTTGAGGCATCTGTGGGTTTGGTAGCTAATGCGTCAGGGCCGGGGTCAGAGGTGTAGACTATCTTGTAGCACCACGGGAGGCCGTGACCACACAAAAGGCCTCAGCACCACAGAATGACAGCAGGAAATCTCACCTCATACCAGCTGCGCTACATCCACCTCCAGAGATGCTTAACTACCAGCTAAAAGCTGCTCTAACCCGACGACATCTGACTCAACAAACGTGTGTATTCTAGAAAGACTGAGAAAGTACGCTGGCTGCCCAGAGTACAAAACAAGCACAAGCCGATGATGGAGTTCTGAGACTGACAAGTCTGCTGTCTTTGCTGGTTTCAGATTTATACAGGACAGACAGACAGGCAGACCCATCAGCTATAGAGCTTTTCAGGTGTATGTCGCTCCCTCGGCCACTTCTAAGTTTCCCCTTGCTCTTAAACCAAACACTGCCCCATGTGACGAATCTGAATGAGCTACCATCCCCTCTAGTTTGAAAGACAGAAGCAAAGTGGGTGAGTGGGTGGATTTGAGGAGGAAAGGGAGTCCAAAACACAAAATATGATACACGAACAGGACTGAATTGAGCAGTTAAAAAAAGAACAAAAAAGAAAAACAGAGAAAGAAAAAAGAAAATATAGAATATCTATAACATTATACGAAATCCCTGTCGGCCAGACCTCACTGTACGAATATTTTACAGGTTGTGTTTTTTGTCTTCCTCCTCCGTTGTGGTGGAGGGAAGAGCTGGTAGTGGGAGGGAGGAGAGTTGGAAAGGGAGAGGCTATGGTTGCAGCTCCCCCTGGTGGTGTGGCGGGGACTCACTACCTGCGTGCAGGCAGATGGAGCCCATTGACCTGGGGGGGCGCATTGGGCAAGAGCAGCTCCAGCTGGGCGAAGAGGGAGAAGTGGTCAGAGGGGATGTGGGGATGTGGGCAGCCGCTGACATTGTTCTCTACTAGCCAGTGGGGGTCCAGGGGGCCCAAGATACCCAGCACGTTCAGGTGAGGCTTGGAGTAGAAAATATAGTCGATAACACCCTGAGGAGAGAAGAAGAGGGGAGTCACCCCAACAGAAATGTTTGCAGGAGCAATTGAATACATCCTTGATATAGTGCTTATAAACATATTAATTCCACTATGGACATTATCATGTTTGTGTATTCTAAGTCTAGGCAACTTTGCTTATTTTTTAACAGACTTTAGGCTGTAAATTGCTGCTAAAGATGCCTCTGTGGTTTTAGTTAAGGATGTTGCTTTACGTGTACAAATACAAATACATGTGCTATCAGTAATCACCTTAAAGTCGAAGGTGTAGTTGGTGTAAGGCATCAGGCCGTTCTCGTAGGCGCTCTTTAGCTTGAAGCCGTGGGTGATCCTGCCATTGGACGTGCTGTTCTTGCCATTGCAGTTGAATTTGGTCAGACTGTCGCTATAACGAAGCTCCTTGAAGTCCTTGTGGGTGCAGTCCACTCCACCAGAACTAAGGTACTCCACCACGCCTGAACAGAGGGGAGAGATGAGAAGTCACCTTAATCAGAATCAAGAAAAGTCAAGTGGCACTTTAAGGTTCCAACAGACCGAGTCCAGTCCGTTCCTACGGTTACCATAGGTACCGCTAAATGGCATTTCTTAAGGCCGAAATATTGGATATCGTAGGTTACTAGTAGTATTAACTGTAAAAGCAGTTATTCAATCTATAGAAACAATTCTATTTCTCGTTCACCTTTCTGGCACATTTGCCGGAACAAATGGCAAACTAATCAAGTCTTCTGTCACCTTGTGAGCTAAAATGAACAATGCAGCAAAATCAAAGCAGGAAAGCCTGAATACCTTTTTCAGGACAACTTAATCTTCAACTGCTGCACCTCAACATAGAGACTGACGTGTAAAAGGGAACAAGTCTGGAATAAAAAGGAGCAAGTCCCTCAAGATAGTGGATTGATGCAGGTGAGGTGAGGTAGGTAAGTCTTTCTATCCATTTACAGATTATCGACTGCCACTCAATATTTGGTTACTGCTGAATTTATATTTACAAGATTTTGGAATTAAATAAAGAAGATCTAGGTATCCCATAATAACAATCTGCAAAAACATTACCACTGCAACTGCTGATTATTTACATTATCAGTTAATCTTCACATTATTTTCTCCAATAACTAACTGACTGGTCTATAAAATTTGAGAAAATTGTGCAAAATGTGCACCACAATTCTCCAAAGACCACGGTGACATCTTCAAATGGCTTCTTTTGTCCAACAAACACTTTAAAAACCAAATATATTTAATTTACTTTCATAGAGGATTTCTCTAATATTCACATATGAGAAGTTGAAAACATTGTGTTTTGGGCAGTTTTGCATAAATAAAAAAAGAGTAAACAATTAATAAAAATTTTTTGTAAATAGGGCTATACATTGGATTTCTTTTTTTTTTTTTTTTTAAACTAAGTAATTTTCTTTTTTCTTTTTTTAAATTAGCAGCCATGAGAGACACAGACCTGCTCATCCAGAAAAGTTTGCAGTTCAGTTTTGCTCAAGGGCACATCGACGCAACAAATCCCTGTCACTGCAATGATACTATTTTTGTAGCATCTTCAATGCATGTACAATTTTTATATACAAACTCTCTGCACAGCTCTATTAGCCTTGCGTACTTACCAGAGTCAGGCAAGGAGTTGAGGTCAGCGCACAGCACCAGCGGAATGGCATTGGTCTCACCAGAGACAGAGGACAACTTGAGGCTGCGTGTGGCTTTGTCCACTATGTTCTTCACCTCTGACAGGAACATCATGGTCTGGACCAACTTGACGTCAGAGTACTCTGGGTCCCAGTGCATGTGGGCATTGGCTACCAGGAGCAGCTGCTTCTCCATGCCATGGAGTGACTTTCCAGCTGAAAGGAGGTAAAAAAGGTAAGAAGGGAGAAGTGACACAAAGAGGAATGGCACCATGGGCATCTGTAACACCACGTACAATCCCTTGTACTCCAACTCCAACTTCTCAGTGAGTTTCAGACATAAGTCAATTCAGGATTAGCAGTACTAGTCAGTCTTAAAGAAAAACACATGCAGTAGGTCTAGAGATGCCAGGCAGACAAATAAGAAGTCCCAAAGATCAGAATAGGGCGTCTACTCACAGGAGACCTCCATCATCTCTTTGCGGACCTCAAGCAGTACAGCTACACCGATGTTGTCCTTGGTCATCACCCTGTTCAGCATAGCCTCTGAGCCCTCGGAGTTAGCCATGGCCAGCTGGTTAAACTCCACTGTGTGCTTCTGCACTGCGCTGAACCTGGAAATAAACAGAGGGAGACAAGAGAAGAGGGGGCTTAACACAAGTTTTTAAGCAGTGGTGGGAATAAATGAATGAAAACAATCACATCATTTATAACATTGACATTGTTGTACAATAAAATGATAAAAATGTGCAGATTTAGAAATTCAGTTGCATTTACTCATTTACTGAGTGCTTGGAAATTTGGCTGATAGTCAACTTAATGGTGACTTATCTGCTTCAGCAAAGCAGATCAGTACTGCCAGCTGCTGTATGGATGAAGCTTCAACCCTCGATCGGTTCTGAATTCAATGTCAAAAACATGCTCTTGTATTTAACACAGACCAATAATAGTCACATGAATAACATCAGGTTGCGTCATTTTAATTTCACCAACACTTAAAGTCTCTGACTAATACTATGTTACCCACCCAAAAAAGCTTAGTCTTTTAGCTAACACAATGATGTAACAATTGAACTGTACTTGTAAGACAGCTAGACATCCGTTTGCATTTATTGCTTTATTGGACTTAAAACCAGTTTGTTTTAATTCAGTGATATCACTTATTGTCGCACAAAGAAATCTAAAAACTGGACTGCTCTGGATTTTTATTTGTCTTGTATTATTAAACAGTACTCCACTGATTTAGAAATGCACAGATAACATTGTCAGGAGAGTAAAAAAAAATAAAAAAAATAAAAATCGAAGAACCAGAGATAGGCCATCTTTTTTGTCAAAATCAGGTGCCTACATTACCCACAATGCAACTTGACCACCGACAGTTCGGTCAAAGGTGTTTTATGCTAGAAGCGGTGGCGTGGGCTGGTAAACTCACTTCTTTTTAACTCCACACCTCCAGAGTTTTTTCATTTTCCAAACTTCTTCAGCCCCAACTGACCCTGAGTCAAGTGACATCACTTTTCATCATCACAATTCATGCAGACTTCACAGCTCCCTCTGGAGCCACAAAAGGCTCTATACAACTTTGTCACATATCCAGTTGTACTCCCCAAGACCTGTAAACAGTCTGTTAATGGGTAAAATCGGTAGGCTTCTCCAGTTCAGGATTGATCTACCACAAACAATTTCCAATCTAAAAAGAAGTGCTGCTTTCAAACCAAAAGTGTCAAGTTATCATCTTCTAGTCCAATCTCTAATTTCAACTTCTATTCAAAAATGTCCCACCAATGTTGTCTAATGTGTGCAGCCAGGATTTTGAAAGTAGCTATGAGAGACTTAAAAGCATGAGACCCCGCGACCACTTTCATATTCTACAATAAACATGTACATTGTTTTCACAAGATGGTTTCTAAAAATGTGGATAAAAGATTTAATTAAGATACAAGACTGAATACTGATGTAATGCAGTCACAGGTGTGGAGTATTTTACAACGGCTTCAAACACGGCTCAGCCAATCATGATCAAGGACGGGAACTATTTGTTTTACAAAGTCAAATTTACCTGCTATCTATGGTATAAACAGAGCCCGAATTTAGACTGGATACTAAGGGTTGACAGCAATCTTCAAAACATACCATTAGTCTAGCTTTTGTCTTCAGATATGAATGACCTATGAAGAGTTTCTATAACTGTATTAAAGCGTGAAAGCAGGGTAAACATAGATAATGGGGGCTTGACACAAATGCTTTACCAAGATGAGTACAATCAATGTCATCATGGCCTGAAGGCTACAATAAAAACCTTACAGAGCTTCTCATTTGCAGGGTTATCAAACTGGTTAGGTAGGTCCGCAGTAGTAGCTCCACCCAGCTGATACACCACTCAACAAAAACAAGACACCATCAACATACTGCAATATACAGCACAGGCTACAGTTTCCCAGTATTACAAAATGGAGGCTTACAATGTAACACTTAATTTCTTTGTCACAATTATTACATCTGTTTAATGGAGGGAAAGCCTCACAAGCTTATACTATAATAGCACGCCAATACAGCTGCATTGAACTCTGAACTCATTCATTAGAAACATTGTTGTGGTTCAGACTGCCTTAGAGCTACAAGCCAGTGATTCTGGCATTCATACAAAAAATCTTGTACGTTTAATGGTAATAAAGATTAACTAAATAATTCTAAGTCCTATTAAGGCTAGTCAACAAGAGATACAGGTCATAGGACAATAACTACAAGTGTAGGTACATACTTTTCTGTCTTGTAGAAAATTGCACAACCATCCACGTGTTTGCGGTCAGACTCTGACATAGTCCTGGCTCGTGACTTTGGACTGAAGAACCCCTCGTATCCCTGCTCTTTCAGCTCAGGCAAGAAGAAACTGTAGTACTGCTCTGTCTCAACTTCCTATAATCAACAAAAAGAACAAAACTGTCATTGTAGATTAAACCTTTTAACACAAGACTGGGAAGAGTAAGAGATTAAGATACATTTTCATTGATATACACACACACACAAAAAAAATTAAAATTACCAACAGACAAGGCAAATGTCTGGGAATAATTCTTCATTGCTGAATATAAAGAAGCACCTGTGTACAAGATATCCTTTATAGATTTTTTTTTTTAGAGAGCAAGACATTAACCCTGCTCCTTGTGATATGGACACATGTGAACACTGACATTTCTTTTGGAATACTTTAATTATTCAAGTTTTTATGAAAAGGGTTCGTACAGCTATTTAAGAGTAAAATTCAAGCACTTTCAAGGTACCTAAACCAAAAACTTCCAGACTCTCGAAGCCAAGCCTCTATCACCACATCTAAATTGTTACTATAAATGCCATGAGACAACAAACAAATATGACGATGGGATCGTTTCATTTGAAATAAGATTTTTGATTTACATAAGCGATTGTGTAGATGAAACACCAGATTATGTTGAAAATCAAGCATTGTTCATGGAGTATATTCGAATTCAAGCTCATTCCTAATCTTGAAAACATAAGGGTTAATATTAAGCATTTTCCAAACTTTTAAGACTTTGTACGAACCCTGTATGAACCTTTTGTAGTAATATAGAAACAAAAACAACTATCCAAATAAAAAGCACATAAAAACATAAACGAAAGAACCTAACAACACAGACCAATCAAGATGGCAGCAGCGTCTCACCACACACCTCCACCTATCAGGAAGTATTCAAATTTGATGCAAATAGTAATAATCATTTCCTAATATAAAGTTGCATAACACTGTGGCCTTTTCCAGGAAAATGAGAAAATGGGCATACATCACTGGTCAGTGTTGAACATAGTGCTTCACAAAGGGAGCATTTCTTGCACGGTGATTGGATTGCATCACATTTCACAGGTGTTGCTTTTATTGTGTCAACTTTGTGCAACCAAAAACGTCCCGCTACCAACACCCAGCCCAGATTTTTTACTATTATCATCATCTTGCTGAATCTGTATTGATAAACAAAATAAACACTAATTTCTGTGAAAACCTTGTCGCATGCTTTGACGTCCATCTCTCACCTGCAAACTGATGATGTCTGCATTGCAGCCTAGGATCTCCTGAATGATGGATTTCTTCCGGTACTCCCAGTTTAGAGCCCAAGAGGGGCAGTAGCCATATAGCTGTCGTGTGGCGTACTTATCACACAGCACATTGTAGCACATCACAGAGAACAGTGCTGAGGGGAGAAACACACATAAGGACATATCTTAGAAATGCTACAGAAGGTAATGATTTTTGGTTCCCTCAGATATTTTAAAAGGTGGGGTAGGGACATTGCCTTGATGACTAGGATTGTGAATCTCTAGACATGGTTCAATTACGATTCAGGGGGCTACGATGCGATTATAAAACGATTATCGATGCATCTTGATCAGTGTCCGAAATTAAACTTTTGACTCACCCGTTTCCTTCTGTTAACTGTTTTGTATTTGTTAGCAGGGACCCCACAATTTATTTTTGAGTATAATTCAATTTAATTCACTTAATTGTTTATATTCCAAGATGTATTGATCCAACATGTTTTTCAGGATCCAGTGTTCATAATTTAGTATTTTATACAGTATTAATGTAGAAGAATGCAGAAGACGGCTTCTGCCACCAGGTTGTGCCTTTGAGTAAGGTGAAACAATTTGAAGCACAAGTAGTAGAAGAAGAACAAGCACTTCCTCTGTTGTTTTACGTTGGAGTAGTTAGCTAGCAACACTAGCAAAGAAAATATGCTGGCAGTCTCCAGCTGCAACACATGACTATCTTGGCACAAACACTTACCCGCCAGTGTGGCGGATAGCCTTCCGAGATTTACTCGCTAAACAGAAATCCGGTCGGATTGTATCCATATTCTGTTGCTGACCAGCCCAAGTAGCCTAGCTTAGAACGTAAACACGAAGCACATGTTTTACGTCTGTTATGTTTCACCATCCAATTGGTTCAGCTGTAAGGAACGTACTACTTACAGCCCGGTCTCACAGAATTGTTACAAGTGAACATAACATTGCAAACTGAATTATTGAGTTTTCTGCATCGAGACATAATTGTTTAAAAGAGAATCGCAATGCATCTAAGAATAGATTTTTTCCCACGCCTCTATTGATGATGACCAAAATAAAATCTTACTATTTCTACCAAAATTCCTGTAAAAGTACAATTTGACGTACAAAGCAATGGCGGAATCATCTGCAGTTGTAAACAGCACCCATGGGAAACACTGGAATACTGTATATATTTAGATTTACTGCTCTTATTGCAAAAATGTTTGATAAGTTAGTTTTGCTCAGGTTCAACCACAGGAAGTGTGCATATACTACATTGCAAGTGTGACAAGTATTGCTTTTGGGTTAAGCCCAGCAGTACTTTTCACACAAAAAAAACAAACTTGGATCCCACCTTACTACTCTTGAATTGTACATTAATACAAGTCACATTTTTTGTCTGTCCCCCCCAACAGATAAATGTGACAATTTTTATGGCTACAAGCTGAAACAATATTTATGGAACAGTTGTGTATAGCAAAGAAGATTGGTAAGAGTATATACATCTGTTCAAAGTCACGTTCTGTGTATGTTGTCCTTACCTGAGGGCCGTGTTCGGTCCAGTTCCTGGAGAGAGATCCATGACCGAGCTGGGGGCTGCTCTGTTGGTACTGAGCAGAGGGAAAAAATGGTTCAATATGGGTGACAGATTGAACCATACAATGACTTCAGCAAAGTTATACACCCACATACATACATAGATTAACCTATCTTTTGGGGAAATAAATACAGCTGCCAATATGCAATTCCTGTTCCAGTCTCAAAACTACCAAAGAGGGGCGACTCACTGCGCTTGATAGCCCCTGCCAGATTGTCTAACAAGTAGTTGAGCAGTCTTCGCGTGCCATCAGGTTCCTGGTAGAGGCTCATAATTTCTTGTGCAAGTGGGTTTCCTGGTGAATGAAAAGCAGCGCGGGCTGAATCATCGCTAAGCGAACAATGGGATTTCAAGGCTAGAATGGCTACAAAAACCACCAATAAGCCACTCACCTTTCAACCCCAGTGTTTGTAACTGAAACAGTTTCCCCAATTCAAATGGCAGAACCCGCAACTGGTTGTTATTTAAAAGCAGTTCCCTGTGGAGGACATAGGGGAATTTGATCATTAGAAACCAGCCCTCCTGAGAAACAACCATCTTTATTAGCTTTCAGAAACATTTACTACATTTCTGCCATCAAGAACATCTGTAGCATACTTGCCAACTTTAGATTGATTGTTAATGTGGACTTCCTACATGAAATTGAAATACTCCAATAGATAGACTTAAAAAATAATAGAAACCCAGAAACAAATTGGCAGTGGATCTATGATTAACAGAAAATCTCACATAGCCATAATGAGTGGCACCAACGTGAGTGTCAAAATCAAATTCAAGACCAACCCTGTGAGAGCTAACTCCTTTCCATTAAGCCCACATTAAGGGGTAAATGTATAGACTGAAATCACTCACCTGAGAGACACCATGTTGCCGAGCTCTGCCGGCAGGCTCCTGATTTTATTGGATGAGAGATCCAGGTACACCAGGTTGTGTAGTTTGGCAATGTCTGGCGGGATGCGTGACAATGAGTTGTCACTGAGGTGCAGGGCAGTGAGGTGGGTGAGAGACCACAGGGCTGTGCTGAGACTCCTTACACGACCTGCAGCGACAGAGGGGAAAAGGACACACACACACACACACAGGAGAATTAAATCCCAGTATCCAACTATTACTCCCCTCACACCAGAGGGAAAACCTTGGAATAACTTGTTTCTCCAATGGTGTCAATGGGTCAAAAGGGGATTACCAATTTCACAATGATACAGATAATGCTCAAGCATAATTGTAGGGCTGCATTAATTTCTCAAAATACTAAAGACCAAATAGACAAACAAAATAATGTTAAGACTGTCGATTACACCCACCATGTTGCATCTCCAGTGTAAAACTATTTTACAGGGATGTATTTTAAACCCTGCAAAACCCAGTTTGGAGCTACAGCTGAAATGATTAGTCAATCAATTATTTAATCCACAGAAAATTAACTGACAACTGCAGCCCTATATGGGACTGACATGTGCAGACCTACAGAGGGGGATCCATGTCATATTTAAACAGTGACAAGTGATCCAGTAATCAACTTTGCCCAATAGTGTGACATGAAAGGTAAGATATACAAGAAAGATTAAATGTTAGCATAGGAAAAACAGTTTAATATCATTAAGCTCTATGCCAACATCAAAAGATGTATGTGAACAGTACAAATTCAGTAACTACTTTACCTACTAAAATAGGATCTCCCTGACAATACTCACCACTGATTTCCAGCTCAGCCCAGTATGACTTCTTCCCGTTGGCTGCCTCCTCACTGGACATAATTGTGTACATCCGCCTGGGATCTGGCGGGTCATATTTTTCCTTGGGCATTCCTATAACACTATAGAGATAATTTTGATTTTAAAATGTTATTCATTAACAGAGTAAAAGATCTTCCAATAAGCCATAAATTGTACAGCAATTAGGTAATTTTGGCCTGAAACTAAAGCTGGAACACTCTGAATTAGGTTACAGGTGATGTGTCTAACTTAACAGGTAACTATATTTGCATAGAAATTTTTAATAGGCTACCACATGGTGGCAAAAGGTACTAAATGTAACCTTTAACAATCATAAAGAGCAAGTGTTTGATCAAGATATGGTTAACGTGATACGTTGCTATCGATCGTTTATCATGCGATATAAGTAACATTTCAACAGCTTCCTATGAAAGCTGTGATTTCATTGGCGTTAAGTTACATGATAATCAACATTAAAATCAGCAACATAGTGCAATATTTTTTATGCTTGGTAAACTAGACTGTTAACAACTGTGTAAACCTTGAATTAGTCACAGAGTTGAAAATGAAATAGCATTTGAAAATTAGTAAAAATAGCTAACCCTAGCTAAGACTAGTCGATTTTTTCTTCTCGTTGTCGCTAACTGATTAGCCTAGCTTAACCTAAATAGATATCAAACTGTACATAACAAACGCTAAATAGCTAACGCTAGCTCGCTTGTTAACTATCAAGATGGAAAACGGACACGCGAAGTTAATGTAATTGCACATTTGGCTGACTTTAAGGCCCTGCCCGAGTAGGTTAGCAAGAAAGACTCAAAATGACATTAAAAGATACTGTACAATTGTTGTTTACATAATAGCAAAGCACTGACTTGCGCATTAACACTAGGCCACGAAACAGCGCATTAGTTAGCTGCCGCTAGCTAGCCCCCAGTAGCAAGAATCACTATCGTTGAGATAAACAGTGAGCAAACGAGCTCACAAGGCTACACAATGCTGGGTTTGCAAGCATTTGCGAGGTAAAGTAGCTTAGCTTGAGTTAGCTAAAAGCTAACAGATCCCAATTATTCGAAGCTGATCGACTTCCTATTCAAATATGTCCTCCGTCGGAAAATTACCACAACGCTTTTAACATCTAAATAGGATTGCGGTGAAATGAGAGAAAATAGTTCAGGTCTAAAAGAAGGGATTCAATTTTTACCTGCAAGAGCATACCAAATCGCGAGGACGACTGCGTGTTCTCTTTTGTTTTCTAGCTACTTCTCATCCGTTTCCGCTGCTGTATCATGGCGACTGTAAGGATTTTTTTCTCTGCCGATAACAGCGCTTGATCCTATTGGTCAGCGTGTAGACGGTCCAACCAGCTGTTGAGCCAGAGTAAATAAAATCCTTAAGTGATTAGTGATGGACCATGAGATGGATGGTTAGGATACCACATTTCAATTTGCTGTGGCTTATTTAGAAATGATGCATAGTTAGCAGAATTACCAGTGTCATCAATAGCTGTGTAGTCTATCAAAGTAATGATGTAATGGTTGCATCTGTATGGAGATCCACGTAAGATTATGCTTAATGACAAACTGATATATGCCTTAGCCGGCTAAAAGACAATATAATTAATTAAGAGAAGCCAGATGTTAATACATTTTGACCCAACAAGGCAGGTTTTATTTAAAATACAAAAACTGTCAACTCGTACAAAAATATAAATATTAACTTAATACAATGCTTTATAAGAAAATTAGCACAACAAAGAGTTTATAAATTCAACACTGGCAGACATCTAGCAGGTGATCCTGTAGATAAGTGAGGGACTCTTCCACATGGAGAGGTAAGGCTTGGCCCAGGTCAGCCTGGGATCTGGACAGGAAGGCCTCCACAGCTTCACGAACGGCGGGCTTGGATAACATATCATCCGGCTTGTAGACCAAGGTGCCAACTCTGCCTCTTTGTTCAGTGACTGAGCTGCACAGATAGCCTGGGTATAACGGATGAAAGACGTTAGGAGTAAACCAAAGTACTTTCAATTTAATGTCAATACAAAAAACCTAGTACTGTACAGGTGACTTTGAGTCATAAAAATCAACACATAAAAACAAAAGGACCAAGCACAGGAATGTTAAAAACAAAAGTGTATGTGGTTCACCACCATATTTTGTATAACTCAAATTTGGCATATAGTATAACATTAAGAAAATGATTCAGTAGAATACATCTACAATAGTTACCAGAGATGAAACAAAGACAGAAATACCCAAGTGGGAACATTAGTGATGGAAGACAGAATAATGGTACGTAGAGAAGAAAGACATTTCACTTGGTGATCAGGATAGTCCTGCTCTTGTCTGATCTTTTAGACCAAAGTAAGAACTTCAGCTTTGCCCTCTTTTCTTTCCCTGCTGTACAAAAAAGATTCCAATAAAACAGTTCAATACAATCCCATATGGTATTGCACCACATATTGCATAATCACTGGAGTCTGAGGTGTCCCACAGGCTCCAAGCGCTGTCTGATTCCTGGCAGCAGGACACTAGAAAGCTGGCCTAGTCACCTGACTAACCTTTTTTTTTTTTTTTTTTTAAATTTGTAGAATAACAAGAAAGCTGATAATGTTGTGTACAATGAGCATTTGTTTCATCATTCTGAGACAAACTCCCATCGTCACTACCAAAAATGATGTTCTCTTCAATTTTACAGAATTTATAGGGTACCATTTCATGATTATAGCTACAAATCCTGTTGCACAGTGTACTGGTATTTACCAATATCTCACCTTTCATTGCTTTGTTGTAGCTGAGTAGCAACATCCAAAGGAGATGGAGCAACTCTTCCCATCTCGGCCACCTTTCAGTACCATCCTGGAGAATACAGTCATGGATCAGTTGCACTAAACTGTTGTTTGTTGTGGATAACTTTTAAGTGTTAGATTTCCAAAAAATGAATCAAAAGATATCTACTTTTCTAGTCAATTGTATTTATACAGCCCAATATCACAAATCACAATTTGCCTCAGGGGGCTTTACAATCTGAACACCCTCTATCCTTAGACCCTAGTTACCCCTAAAACTATCCTACATTTTTAATGGGAAAATGTAAAAAGAAAAAAAAGCTAAAGTCTGTCAACTGTAATTCCACAATCTTTTTCTGATAAATGTATCTATATATTATAAATCTGATATGTTAATACCACTACGTCTGTGAAGAGGAAAGGTTGGCCGACAAGGTAAAGATGAAAAAAGATGCAGAGGGATATTCACCGTTGGGTCTGGTGCCAGAGTGCAGTTCTTCAGAAAGTGAAGAAGAAGACGGAGCGACATTGGTAGAGAAATTTTCAGTGGGCATGCGTAGTCCAACAGATGTTCCAACAGCTTACATCTCAGCAGCTTGCTCTGCAGGCTCTCCAGCAACAACATCCTGGGTGTCAGATTAGTTAATGATAGCTTAGAAAACCAGGGAAAAGAGTCAGACTGTGCCATTGGAATACTTATATATATTTTTTCTGGTGATTAATTATGAATTACTTGATCGATGCATTTAAAAATAATTTATAAAATGATGAAATACATTTGCATTTAAACAATGCAATTGAAATTTGTAAAAAAAAAAACCAAAAACATTAAAATGATTATTTATTAAAAAAAAGTTACATTTAAAAGCCTTTATGAATATCATTTTGTGACTCCATTTAAAATGTATTAATCATTTATATAAATAATGATTGCCCCTTTGATTGTTTATTTTTCATTATATTTTACAAACTGTTTTATATTGTATAATTTAAAGACAAATTCTATTGCTTTATAAATTGTTTACTGAATGACACACACTCCTGTCTACATCAGTGAAGCTGAGGTGGAGCAGGTGAACAGTTTTAGGATCCTGGGAATCAGCATCACAGAGAACCTGTCATGGACATCACACATGCTGAGCAACTGTTTTTCTTAAGAAAACTTAAGAAGGCAAAATTCCTGTGCAAAGTTCTTTTACAGAGGAGCAATAGAAAGCAGCCTGACTGGAAACACTACAAACTGGCATGGGATGTGCACGGCCCAGGACCGGAGGGCTCTGCAGTGGGTGATTAAAACAGCCCATCAGTGATATCTGAGAGGTGAGGTGCCTGTGTAGAGCCCAAAGGATGCTAAAAGACCACCTTAGCCACAGCCTTTATTTTTATTCTATTCTGATTTTGCATATTTGTATGTGTGTTCTGTGTGTGTAGCATGAAGGGAGCTACAACTTAATTTCATTGTGCAGCCCTGTGTTGTAGAATGATTAATACATGTACCTTGAATGTACCAATTAAATAATCAATTATAATTAACAACTTCAAACGTCTATGATTATTCTAGTGGCACAATCCACAGGGAAAGGTAGGCTTTGTAAATTAAAAGAAAATTATTTCTCCCTCTCACACATCAACTTCCCTTAATGGGGAATACAAAACCTGCTGATCTTGCCTCCCTCACTCATCTCATCACTCCTCCTCACCTGTGTGCTCGTAGAGGTATATTGCCGATGAGCATATGGAAGAGCTCCTGGGACAGTTTGGCAGCGTTTAGAGCTGGAGAACGATCCACCTCCAGAGCCAAGGTGAGCATCCTCTGGAAGATGGACACCATTCTGCAGGGCACAAAGGGACAAAAACTTGAATGCGGAAAAGACAGGCATAGTAACAGCCATAATGATACAACAACATGCATATAAATCTGAGTAAAGTTATATTCCTGTTGTTCCCCTCTACTCAAGTTAACAAGTAAGTATAACAAAAAGACTAATTTCTAATTTTTTCCCCTTTAATTCACCTGATTTGTTCATCTCTCTCTTTGGCTGCTTCTCTACTCTCTCCATGCTCTGTTGATTTCATAATGGCAGAAAAGAGCCACTTGATGACATCCCTGGAAAACAAACAAAAAACAGTAATACTTTAACAAATGAAAAATATAAATAGAAACTAATTCTCTAATCCATTTACTATAATATGATCACCCTGGAGTGACTTGTAATATTTGATTGTATACATCATAATGTGGCCTATATCACAGCAGGCAGTTTACATGTTTTGATCAGATCCCCTGAACTAAACATGCTTTGAAGTAGGTTAATTGTGCAGTATACAGCATACTGAGAGATGTTTCTGATCATTTGTCCTCCCCAGTTATATAAATGAGGGTAGACTAAAAATTTAAAATAATAAATAATAATAAATAATACAAAACTATTAAACCGCACCACAAAACTACAACTTCCAGTTTCAACAAAAACTGTACAATCATGGTGATGTACAATGACACTAAAATAACTGGGTTAAGTCCAAAGTTAGCTTACTAACCCTCTAATCTTGCTTTACAATACAGGCAACTGTTTACCAAACTCACCTGACGTGAGGGAACTGCAGATCACATGACAATGTTGCCTTGGCGATGGAGTGGTGGAGGGCAGAGATGGAACGCTTGGCTTGGAAATCATCCTCCAAAGTCTGCACAATGTACTCCAGGAGCATGCGCACAACCTCACATCGATATCTCTTTGTATGGTCCTAAGGAAACGAGATGGGCACAGACAGGGACATGTCAGTTCACTGAAATCACAAAAAAGGATGGAAATATGTCTGCATATTAAGGCAGAGTAATAGTGACAAAAACATCTAAATAGTTTTCACCAATGACGATAACAACAATGCAATAATATTTTGAGGATGACTTTTGGTGCTTTCAGAAGATGTTGACACACAAGCAAAGTTTTTAAAAGGGCAATGTGAATACAAGTAGGCACATTTGTTATTAATTTCTCTCAGAATAGACAGTTCAATAAACTCAGAAAATTGCATCAACTTCTACAAGTTTAATTCAGCCTCAGAAGTTTCCTTCTTTGGAATAAAGGTAATAGGACACAGGGGTTCCCCAGGTCAAATTCAGGTCATTTGTAAACCTAAAAGCATTAGGTCATATACTGTCTCTTTCAGAGAAACAGTTCAGCTCTCTGTCTCGAAGAATAACTGGTCAGGGTGCAGCTGTCCTGATAAGGCTGGCTCTGTCTCCCAGGAAACCAAGGTCATTGGTGATAAACAGTGTTATGCCCCAGACTCCACATTGATATACTGTCTCCTGTTTGTCTCTGATATAAGCATTAAATATGACATGAAGTAACATACAACGTGACTTACGTCAACTTCAGTAAGCAGAGTTTCTTGTTTGGAATCCATTACCCAATAGAATCTTTCCACATCTTCAGCTGGGTGAGGAATAACCTTATTTGGACTTGTAGGGAAACTCCTATGTCTAGCACAGGGTTAAACACTGCTCGCCAGGCAATAACCTTCAGAATTGGCTGGCATTACACAGTGTTCACTTGTACTGCTAGTCTCTATTCTCCTTGATCCAGCTTCAATAAATGCTTCGGCTTAAGACATCCAGGTCTCCTGAAACTTCTTCATTCACGAGTTAACCAGCTTCCTGATTTCCATCACAACAACCAAAATCCCATTCAATATGGTCTTGTTCAACAACATTGATGGTACCTTATATTGATATATCACCCCACTTTACAGTGTATTCACACATTTTGCTGCCTGGAGTAGTACCTGATTGGCAACGACTGAGGTCAACAACTCCCAGTCCCATGGTACTGCGGTCTTATCAGCCATGTGGTGTCTGCAATCAGAAAGCAGCTTTAACCTCTCAATTCAAACATGGAAAGGGGTGAGACAAACTGGAAGAGAGGATGTAAAGAATTTAAATATGAAATGTTACAAATAATACATCACCTCTGTGTCCTCATCAGCACATTAAAGGCCTGCACACACAGGTGATAAGGACACTGTGGGTCCAGCAGAATGCCATGCAGCAGGTGAAAGGTGATATCTCTGGGGGGATAGTAACCAGGCTGTAGTAGGTCAGACAAGAGCTGCAAAGTGCCCTCTGGGTAGTTCTCATCAATAGTACTGTAAACCAGACTCAGGCTCTGACGGCATAGCACCTCAGGAGTTCCAAAACCTTCATCTTCCTCATCAATCTGAAGAGAAAAAAAAAAAAAAAAAACATAAAAAAGAAAAGAAATGCTTTACATTCAGCCTAGCACATAATCACATGTAATGAGAGCGACAGAAAAATACAAATATAAACATGTGGAGAAATGTCTTTTACCAGGGCTTGAGTTGGTCCAGACATTATTTTCCGGAGTGTAACTGGGCACACAAAATGCCTGTCCTCTCTACTGGCTGTCCTGAAGTCCATATCAAATCTGCTCTCTTCGTTGACTTGTTCTACATCACTCCCCTCTTGCCAAAGAAAAGACACTGGACTGTCAATTCCCAGGTCCCCTCTATATGTCCCGGTCCAAGATCCTTCCTCAGTTTTAGACACTGACAAAGCAGGTTCACTAGGGATGCTACAGTGCAAGAAGTCAGGGTTGTTTGAGGCCCCATCAGCCTTCACCTCATCCGATTGCCATTCAGACGTATTCTCAGCTAGTGTATGTTCAGAGGTGGGTGCTGAGTCGACTTGGCTCATGAGGTTATGAGATATGGGACTTGTGTGGGACAGAGAGTCGAGGTCAAAAGGCTCAGAAAGGTTTAGTCCGATGGCAGGAGAGTGGGGGGATGAGTGATCAGAGTGACAGCTTAGTCCACAGTCTGCTTTGTCTAATTCCAGTTGTTCCGGGTTTGAGGAGAGGACTTCTCTTTGTAAGGAACCCTGTGTTTTATCTTGAGAAGTTGGAGAGGGGATGAGCATGAATGAGCAAAAGTCATCCCTCTCGTCTTCACAAGTGCTGTGCTCCTTTGAGGCTACAACAGAGCTTCCATTATCCAAGCAGGGAGAGTCAGCTGGGCTCTGTAGATGCTGAGATATTTTAGCATTTAACCGTGTGCTTGTAAATTCATTACTGTTCTCTTGTTGTTCCTGTCTGATAAGAGATTCAACCACCTTAGGAGGAGACTCGTCCAGTGAAGGCTCCATGTGAGGACCATTTGATGCGGTAGTTATCCTTAAATTACTAATGCATTCTGGTGTTTCACTGTTGTTGTCTAGTTGCCCGAGATGCTGTGACATTTGCGTACAATGTTCGGTTAGATAAACAGAACTTGGTATTTGCGACAGTTCTGCAACACGTGTTTCAAGAAAAGGCAATCGTCTTAATTTTACAGTTGGTACATGATGATGTGCTTTATCTGTCTGCTTTTGGTGTTGTGTTTGAGAATCCAAACAAATCTGCTTTGGCTTTAGGTCACCACAGTCCCGCTGTAGTGCAAAAACAGCTGGGTCTCTTGTAGGGCTTCCCTGTAAGTTGAAATCTTGTTTGATTAAAGTTTGATTTTTATTTGTAGTTTCTTTGATTGATTGACAGTCATCTGGTGACAAATTATTTGTCCCCTGTTCTGTCCCATTTGCTATGTTGCTCTCAGTCAAGTCAACCAAAGCAGTAGAATTTTGTCTTTTACGCATCTTCAGCTCTGGAAGAGTCCATCTTGGATCTGTGAGGTCAATAAAATGCTAGAAAAGGGAAACATAAACAGAAAGAAACATGTCAATAAATGCTGTGACTCCTTAAATACTTACAGAGAAGAATAATATGGCTTCTGATTCTCTACAAAAGCAAGGACGTGGGAAACTCAGTCCAAAACATGTCAGTAACACATTTCTCCTCACCTATTGAAAAGAATATAATTATTTTATCTGTTTAAGACCACACACCATTGTAATCATATCTGTTTAAATGGCCCATGGCTCACATGAAAGCCATGTTTTTTTTATAAGTTAACCAAGTGACTTTCATAGCTCCCTCATGATACTTTTATAGGTAGCCATAAAAGAAGCCTATTCATCTTTTGTCTTGGCCAAAGTATATGAAGTTGTCAAGCTGTCTGTATTGTTAGTAGGCCTGATATATTTTATGCTGAAAACCCACAATTCTGGTGTTAAGGGTAGGGCAATATGACAATAGACACTGTACTGTGAGAAGGTATGCAGTTGTCGACTGTCAACTCGTTCTATGGGGGTAGCTCTCCCTTTCATATCTCTGGGTGTATTCGGCCATTGTGGACAATGTTGCAAATCAATGAGCAGGACTGCTTCATGGCAAAATTTGGATTTGTATATGATTGTTGCATGTTTTCTAAATAGATTTTTCAGAAAATATTTCTATATCACAGTACATATTTCAGTATACCGATATAACGATATTCTGAGATAGAGAAACTTATGGAGTGAATATAGTCTCAATACGATTTGTAAATGTGTATTACATGATTTGTAATTGAAAAACAAGATTTGTGCGTAATTTTGGGTACTGGCAAACCAAAAAAACTGTTTTACAAATGCAAACATCACAACCTGAATAAATATGTATATTTTACTTACAGATTTTTAACTTCCGCTTCACAGATCTGATCCTTTTTCCTTTCAAAAACCTTCCTGCGCATACAAATGTCTTTGTATTCATTTACACATTGTTAAATTTGTTTGCACGGATCGCCTGTTACACACGGATCAGGTTACTTTCGCTTTTGGGGTTTTGAGACTATATTCACGCTGTTCCAGCTACACAGATCTGTAAATGCATGTTGCCTTTAGGTGCTGGTGGCAAACTGGGACATCTGGACTTTAAGCGAATTCGTGTTTAATTTCACAGTGGGAAAGACGTTTTTCTAAATAGACAGAATTGCTCGTCACTCCTCGATTAGAGCACATACATAATAAATGTAAATATATGGTTTTAATAAGCTACTGCTAGGTGGTAGAGTTGTTCTTCTGCTGGGAAAACAGCCAGTCCAGGCAAAAAACGGATGACGGCTGAACCTAGCCTAACCACCGAGGGGCAGCGCTGCCTGAAACACAATTCTAATGGGAGGGAAACATTTCGAAGGGGGAAACAGACTTCCATACAACACCACTGTGTGCAGACAAGAGAACGCCATGGCGGGACATCCCGGTGGCTCGTGGTCTGAAGTGAGTATAAGCTAAATGACCTGTTGTGTATGGATATCGCCACAGGGATGTTCCGCCATCTCTTGTCTGCACACAATGGTGTTGTGTGGAAGTCCGTTAGCGCCGACCCTAGGGTTAGGGTTAGGTTCAGCCGTCGTCCGCTTTTTGCCTGGACTGGCTGTTTTCCCAGCAGAAGAACAACTTTACAAATTTAACAATCTGTAAATGAATACAAAGACATTTGTATGCGCAGGAAGGTTTTTGAAAGGAAAAAGGATCAGATCTGTGAAGCTGAAGTTAAAAATCTGTAAGTAAAATATACATATTTATTCAGGTTGTGATGTTTGCATTTGTAAAACAGTTTTTTTGGTTTGCCAGTACCCAAAATTACGCACAAATCTTGTTTTTCAATTACAAATCATGTAATACACATTTACAAATCGTTTTGAGACTATATTCACTCCATAGCAACTTACCCACTCCTAGTTGGTATGTTAACTAATGTTAACAATGAATAAAGTATGAAAAAAATATAAAAAATGATCACATTTAGCAGCACAAACTATAAAGCATATGGATATAAAGGTAGATGATAACTAATGGGCACATTAATTATCACATTAATTTAAGCTAGCCATTGGCTAACCGCGCAAGGGCACATAGCTAACACATTTCACCACAACATTGCAAAAACCGAGAAGATTAAGCCTCTATATTTGAAGTTTAACGTTACTTCACTGAGGACGACAGTAGTGAGCAAGCTGTACCTGTGACACAAACTCGTTTATGTTCGTTTTTTCTCGGTGTATGTTAACGACAGGTTAACTGCAGTGGTATCTTAAGCTAGCTATAGTTTCTATAGTAACGGTTGAGAAGTTGTTGTTTTTTTTTACTTACAGTTGGGACGTTGACGTTCACGGCGTCAACGTTTACTCGCACTGCTGTGAGCGGCAGTGGCTCACATTTGGTCATAAGGTTAGTGAAGGTGCCGATGACTTCCACGTCAGAGTCCTCCAAGTCAGTGTCGGAGCTGAGACTGATCACATCATCCATTTCTCCTCACTCTTCAACCTCATACGAGACAGAAACTAAACAAAAGCATCACCTAAACCAGAGCCATGATAGTCGCCACAGTCCTGAATAAAGAAGAGCTAACGTTAATGTGTAACTCCCCATCATGTTTTGTAGAAAACACAAGGTAACTGCTCTGGTGATGTAACCTTCGGACGTGTGTCATTTCCTTGTTGAGAACGTCAGCTCCATGAGCCTGATGCTGCTGGTGGTTTTGACGCCGCAAGTTAACTAGCGAACTAACTAAGCAAGGTTATATCAGAAAAATAAAATCCAGTGACAAGACGTCCATATGGTTGTCTGAACTCCATAACTTGCACAACTGAAATGCAACGCTTCCTGGTATTTGTTGTCATTTCTCTTCTTGAGTAGGCTATGGCGGATCACAACAGGCGCAGTTGCAATATCTCCACCTGCTGTACTGGAGTGTGAGGACTCAATCTGCCAGCATTTCCACTAATAAAACCTATCCTCTCACTAAAGTAAGATCCCTAACCACTGCCCTGAAGGTCAAAACACAACAACATTTCACAAAACACAAAAACATTTCACAAAACACAACGGCATTTCAGATTACGGAAAGGGAGGGACAGCTCTTCTTGTTT
>LKNJ01003051.1:0-60729 GCA_002120245.1 Maccullochella peelii | reverse complement strand
GATGGAGGGCAGATGATGGACAGATGATGGAGGGCAGATGGAGGACAGATGGAGGGCAGATGATAGGGGGCAGATGGAGGACAGATGGAGGGCAGATGGAGGACAGATGATGGACAGATGATAGGGGGCAGATGGAGGACAGATGATGGAGGGCAGATGATGGAGGACAGATGGAGGACAGATGATGGAGGGCAGATGGAGGGCAGATGATGGAGGGCAGATGGAGGACAGATGGAGGGCCGATGATGGACAGACGATGGAGGGCAGATGATGGAGGACAGATGGAGGGCAGATGATGGACAGATGATGGAGGGCAGATGATGGAGGACAGATGGAGGGATGATAGTGAACTGATCCAGGATGAACAGATGATGTAGAGATGACCCGCAGATGTGTGGAAACTTTTCTCTTCAGTCTCTGTTCAATATTCTGTTGAGGTTGTCAGGTTCAGTCTGTCTGTGAACAGCAGCGTCGTCGGCCAATCAGCTGCTCCGCTGTCTGTTCAGCCAATCAGTGGCAGCATGGTGCCCCAGATGGAGGGATGATAGAGGGATGATGGAGGGATGGTGGGAGGATTAATAGATGATAGTGGGAGCTGGTGTGAGTGCAGATGGAGGCTGATGGAGGATGGGTGGAGGATGGATGGAGGATGGGTGGAGGATGGTGTGAGTGCAGACGAGTGCAGATCAGAGTTGTGACAGCAGATAGAGCGATGATGGAGGGAGGATGGAGGACTGATGGAGGATGGATGGAGGGTGGGTGGAGGATGGATGGAGGACTGATGGAGGACTGATGGAGCATGGGTGGAGGATGGTTGGAGGACTGATGGAGGACTGATGGAGGATGGATGGAGGACTGATGGAGGATGGATGGAGGATGGTGTGAGTGCAGACTTTCGGGACAAAATCGTGACAGCAGATAGAGCGATAGCCACATTCCTGTTGCTGATAGCCACGCCTGACTGATAACCTGGTTTACACAACGCTGCAGGAATGTGGCTGCTACACAAACACTGCTGCATGCTGGGAAATTCACCGTCTGGGGCGCACAGAGGAAAACAAAACCCACACTCTGTGTATAAACAGGGACACTCAGTGTGGGATATGCGAAGAGGGAAAGTCAGTGTCCTTTTTAACAGAGGTTCCCTCCCTGGTTTTCTGATGTTCCCCGACAGAACCGTCAGATGAACTCAAGTACCTCTTTATCAACACCACCCGTTATGTTCCAAATGTATTAATTTGAACTGATTTGTTTTTTATCAATTACATAAAAGTGGATTGTTATTTTTCATACAAGACACAGTGATCTGAAAATGAACATTAACGAACACACGTGTTTTATTTTACAGTGTACATGAACAAGCTCACGTGTGTTTTGGCCTCAGCGGCAGCAGTCTGTTTTGTGTTGAACTGAGTTTAAAGCTCTGATGGTTTGATTCATATCTGATGAACAGAAGCTGCTTCACATCTGTCCTCATTCAGACTGTTCAAAGAGTGTGTTGGTAAGAAAAAATGAGTAGTATGATTGTCACTGACGTTATCTGATACACACTCACACACAGTCAGCTGTCTGCTTCCTGAGAATCTCAGAGATGCTTGTCTGTCTCTGCACGGTGTTTACATTCCTCACTGTCTGAACATAGAGAATACACCATTAAAACAGAACACACTGTGCAGGAGGAAAAACACCAGAAAACACAAAAGTAACTCTGCTGCAGTCTGAACATCCATCCATTCATACATTTTCTGCTGCTTTATGGTCCAGTTCACGATGGTAGCAGGCTCTGCAACGTAGCTCGTACATCTTTCTCCTTAGCCACATCCCTCAGTTATTCCTGGAAGCGTTCCCAAGCCTAATGGGATACAATCCTAATACCAACACTCTCCACACCTCGACTGCACCTTCAGATTCTGGTCATGAAAATCACAAACACTCTGTGACAAGGAAGCAACCCTGGTGGAGTCCAGCACCCATTGAGAACAGGTCTGACCTCCTGCTGAGAACACAGCTCTCACTCTGGTTATTTAGGGACCGAATGACTCGTAGTAAGGACCCCAGTACCCCATACTCCCACTCCCACAAGATACCACGGGGGACACAGTCATAAACCTTCTCCAATACATATGTAGACTCCCATGATCCCTCCAGGATCCCTGCAAGACTCAACAGCTGCTCTACTGTTCTGGGACCAAGACAGAAGCCACGTCACTCCTCCTGAATCTCAGGTTCACAGAATCTGCAGTTCTTCTGTCTTCCTGATACCTGCCTCTGCTTCAGGAGTCCAATGGTACAAACAACCTGAAATTACGCCTTCTTCAGCTTCTCCTTCACAGCTGCCGTCCACCAGCAGGTTCTTTGTTTACTGCTACGACAAGCACCAACAACCTTCTGGCTACAACTCTGAGCAGCCACCTCCACAGTTTTGAGGTGTTCTGGTACCAGGTTCAATAACAAAACACCACTCAGATCAGGCAGCCAGCTCACAGCTCACCCGGTTTCTCCATCGTTGCCCACATGAGCGTCTCCCAGCAGAACTATGGAGTCCCCAGGTTGAAGACCAATGTAGTCTCATAGAGGTGACCTCCGTGTTCTCTGGGAAAACACTGCAGAACTCAGCTGGGAACTTGCGAGTATCCCCACACCCACCCGCTGCTCTCATCCTTGGAACTCCTGAAAACCAGAGTCCAGCTCCTCTCCAGGCGTTGATGCTGTGTGTTGATTGTTACCACTCCAACTTGTTCCCCACCAGAGAGGTGACGTTCCACGTCTCTAGAACCAGTTTTCAGCCTGGGGTCAGCACACCAAGGCTCCCCACCAACACCTGCCTCCCTATTGGCAATGCTCCCAACCCTTACATCCAGCTTTGCCGGTGGTGGGCCAGCAATGTAGTAACCATATGTCATTCCTTCGGGCTGAGCCCCGCTGGGCCTCAGGGGTGTAGACAGAAACAGGCCACCAGGTGCTCACCGATGAGCTCAGCTGATCTGGGCGAGGTAGCTTGCTTCTGAAGTTGCAGCTTCTGGAATGACTCGTAGTCGGACCCCTCACCTGGGACCAGTTTGATTTGGGGGACTAAACCAGTGGCTGTTTCCACAGACAACAACGCTCCCAGGGTCATGGGGGTACGCAAACCTCTCCGCTGAGGTGGAGACTCTTGGGGCATTATGGCAGTCTGCAGACTAAATACACCTGAAAACACAAAACACACTCTGCTGCTCTGCTCGTTCTGGTCAGTAAACTCTGTAAAACCTCCAGAGAGTTAAAAGGAACACAATCAGAGGAGAACAGGAGAACACGCACTCTAAGTGACATGAACATGTTTGATTGATGTCATAATGATGTGTTTGTTGTATGTCAAGTGAAGAATTTCCTCTAATGAGACAATAACGATCTGAACCGAACTGAAGTGATGTCATGTTGTTGTTGTTATGATGATGATGATGATGCAGTGATGTCATGGGAATGTAATGCTGATGATGGTGTTGGTGCTCTCTCTTGGTTTCCAGGGCGACCAGACTGAGCCGTGCGGTGGTCGGGACTGCTCCATCTGTCAGTGTTTCCCAGCCAAAGGAGCGAGGGTGAGACTCCGCCCGCTCACGCACAGCAGCCAATCAGAGCCCAGCTACATTGTGACACCATCACAGCTGCACACACTTTCCTCTGTTAACAGACCTGTGACACCTTCAATGTCGGCTTGTAAACCGCAGACAGTAAAACAGACACACAAAAACACACACACGCTCTGTAATAAGGAGCTGCTGGATGGAGGAGTGTTGGTGAGGAATGTGTTGGTGTTAAATTAGCGGCTGTTTACCTTAAACTGAGTCAGCAGATTCCACACACACGCGCGCACGCACGCACACACACACACACACACACACACACACACACACACAGCAATGTGATGTCACAGTTTACTCCTCTCTCCCTAAACTCTGAGCTTCTGTTTCCAGAAACATCTTTTATCTCATGTTGACAGAACAAAATGATCCAGTGACCCACAGTCTAGAAGGTTGTCATGGTAACACTCTTGCTAGTCATGAGTCACAGTGTGATCCAGATGTTTCTGCACACAGTGTGGTCCAGATGTTTTTGTGCAGAGTTACAGTGTAGTCCAGATGTTTCTGCACACAGTGTGGTCCAGATGTTACTGTGCAGAGTTACAGTGTGGTCCAGATGTTTCTGATTCAGATTCCTGGGCCGCTAAACCAGAAAACGGAAACGCTGCGTCAAAATGTACAAATTCTGAATAATTTATCGGGAGAAACCAAACAATTGTGTGTGAAATCAGACATTCAGCACCCCCATGTAGCCCGAATAGAACGATCCACGTTTTCCACCGTGACGATTCGACCGTGAGATTGATCGAATCCTTTACTGAGTCGTCAAAGAGTCGACTATTCGGGGCCACCCCGTGTGTGTGTTGATGTGTGTTTTACTGTTAGTGTTGGCGTGTGTTTCAGTGTGTACCCGTGTTAGTGTGTGTGTGTTTGTACAGCTGGGAGCAGCAGACCGGCAGAGAGGATTGTGGGAAGGCGTCTGTCTCAGTGATTTCACAGTTCAGAGGTTTCAGAGAAAGAAGGACAGAGAGCGGACTAACAGAGATCACAGCTGTCACATCTCATCACACACCACACACACACACTTCACATCACTGATTCTCACACACACACACACACACACACACACACACACACACACACACGCACACACACACACAGAGCACCAGAGCTCAACTGAACAATCAGCAGGTTGATATTGATCAATATTGATTTAATCCCACCCCAGATTTATTAACAGTCAGCATCAGTGCATCTGTCAACTGATGTGTTTTAACCCCATTCATCATTTATAATCAATGTATAAACATGTAATAAATTATGTATAACACACTATAATGTAGTTGTTAGCAGACATGAGGACATTTGTAAGTGTAATCAATAACTTTCTTTCTTTTTTCTGATTTTTCTTCCTTTGTTTCTTTCTTTTCCCATGAAGAAGTTGATTACACATCAGATGTGTGTGTTAATATAGTTACCTATAGGATAACTAAAGTCACACCTGTAGATTCAGGTGTGCTGCGATGCCTGAGACACATAGCAGGTGTATTTTTTTACACTGTAAAAAGATCTGACTCATTTAGCAAACACAGTTAAAAACATCAGCTGGTACGTTATTATCAGGTGTTTAAACTCACTGATCCAGAACTCAGGTGTTTCTGAATTCAAACAGGTTCAAGTTCAGACTTTAATAAGTTCAATCATTTTAATCTGTATCTCACTTTTTACATAAAACCATCAATTTATTATTGATTATTGGCAATAAATCTATCTACATTTTCACTTATAGAGGAAGACATTTTTTTTCTTTCCTTCCTTGTTCATTTCTTTCTTTTTTAAAGACTATATTACTGTGTGTGTGTTGTTGTGTCACACTGCCCCCCTGTGGTCAGGTAACACCATTACATGTCGGAGCCTCTTTTCTGCACCAACATCTACTGTATATTTAACATGTTAAGCAGACAAACAGTGTGAGTCCCTGTCAGCGCCCCCTACAGGCTGCAGAGCTCCTTACAGCCACAGTCAGGCGGCCATGATGGATCCACCTGTTCTACCATCAGTGTTTGTGATTGGTGAATTTAAAGACCACACATGAAGTAATTAATGATCAATATAGTCTGATTCAAGGGCTGAGCCCTACACTGAGGAGATAAACTGAGTCTGTGGTGTTTTTGGTTTCTGTTGGCACAAATTAACAAAACTGTTACTTTCTAACAAGTTCTATTAGTTTCTAACAGGTTCTATCAGGTTTTATTAGTTTCTAACAGGTTCTATTAGTTTCTAACAGGTTCTATCAGGTTTTATTAGTTTCTAACAGGTTCTATCAGGTTCTATTAGTTTCTAACAGGTTTTAACTGTTTCTAACAGGTTCTATCAGTTTCTATTAGTTTCTTACAGGTTCTATCAGGTTCCACCAGGTTCTAGAATGTTCTATTAAGTTCTCTTAGTTTCTATGAGGCCCTACAGTATCAGGTTCTATCATGTTCTATTAGGTTTGAACCACAAACTGTATATAAAGATGGCCGACGCGTCTCCATTTCCTCCTACTGAACAAAAATTAAGCCAAAATAAATCGGGATACAGGCGCTGCCATCTGGCGCTGGTGATGTCATTTGGAGCCGGAGTCTAGAAGTAGTGATCGAGGCCCCGCCCATACACCCGCCTGAACCAATCACAGCACACTCACAGTTGCCATTCATGGTTTATGAGCTATACTGCAGCTGTCATGTCGTCCCTCTTTATATACTGTACAGTCTAACAGGTTCTATCTCATTCTGCTAAGTTCTACTGTATCAGGTTCTATCAGGTTCTAATAGTTTCTAACAGGTTCTATCAGGTTCTAACACATTCTGTGTGGTTCTATCAGTTTCTAACAGTGTTGTTTGTGTTTTGCAGGGTTCTCCAGGTCCTCTGGGGCGGCAGGGCCCTCAGGGGCCTCCAGGCTTTCCGGGCCCCCAGGGGCCTCCAGGAGAGAAGGGCCACAGAGGAGACGAGGGGCTGACAGGAGCTGCAGGACCGAAAGGAGACTTGGTGAATAAACCTGGTTCTATTGTACACATGATGGTTCTGTTTTATTCTGACCTGAAGAAAGATGGCCGACACTCTGACGTGTGCTGATGGCGTCTTGTTACAGTTTGTTCTAGTTTGTCTTGCGGTCTCCATGCGGTATCTAACCCCGTGTAACCCTGGAACTCAGAGCTTCAGTTGGACTCTTTCACATGTTTGTTCTTTGTTCTTCAGGGAAGTGTCGGCGTTCCTGGTTTTCCGGGTTTAGAAGGAGTCCCGGTAAGCAGCCCCGCCCCATCAACCTCTCAGTTCCAGGCGTAGTGAGGTCAAATGTCAGACCGTGAGCATTTGTTTGTGTGTTTAGGGTCACTCGGGTCCTGCTGGAGGTCCTGGTTTTCCAGGTCTGGACGGATGTAATGGAACCAGAGGAGAGAGAGGAGGTCCTGGACTTCCTGGAGAATTTGGACGTGATGGACAACCGGTCAGAGACAGTGATTGATCAATAACATGTTGAATAGGAATGTCTCACAACAAATTATTTAAAAATTCCTTTTTATCCACCAGACTCCATAGGAATTCCTGTTGATTTTAGAACTCTTTAAACCTGTAGAGTTAAACACCATCAAAATGTTTTCAAACATGGAAGAAGAGTTTATCTTCTTACTGTGTACAGATGTATGAGTGATACAAAGTACACAGTGTACTACAGTGTGTGTAGTGTGATATTATGTAATCACCATGGTAACGGTGTTTTATTCTGCAGGGTTTTCCTGGACTGAAGGGATTTCCAGGAGAGCCAGCGATCCACTTCATAGCGTACCCTGGAATACCTGTAAGCACACCTGTACTATAAGTATACTTGTATCATAAAAACACCGGAGACTTGACTTGAGTTGATTGAAGTCAGTAGAACTGGGGCTTGTGTCTGTTGTCAGAAAACTTTATCAAACAGTAGACGGATGTTTCCAGGTGAAACAGTCACCTGTGTAGCAGCTGCAGGTACAGATCAGGAGTTAGCCTCAACAGCTATTGGATGTCACCTGTGATGTCACTTGACAGCAGGTACAGACAGTTACCTGTAGTACTGCAGTATTTTCACAATCAGTCAAAGGTCACATCTAAAACTCAAAGATAATCAGTTTGTTGAGATAGAAAACAGAAACTGAAACTATGGGATGTTTAAAATCTTTTACTTAAAAAATGACTTAAATGATTAATCGATTATTAAAGTTTATAGACTGATCAGCTGATCAGCTCTGCAGTACACACGCTGAGCAGGTTGTTCCTATGACGACCACAGATTATGGGATACGTTTGCTCATGTTTTTCCTGATGCTCCTCCCTGCACATAATATTGATATATTGATGTAGCTGATGTTTGTGTGTGACAGGGGTTGGTGGGGCCAGGTGGACTTCCTGGTCTGCAGGTGAGAACGAACACACGACAGCACAGACACTCAAATACTACATTGTATAATACTGAGGTACTTCATTTTACTGCTACTGTATACTTCTACTCCACCATGTTTCAGAAGGAAATACTTTATACTTCACTACCTGAAGTTATTTTGCACACTAAGATTTGACTTTCAAAACACACAAGGCACAAAATCTGCTTATTGATTCATTTCAGTCTTTAATGTCTTTTTTTGTAAGAATATTTCAACCTTTTTTGTAAATGCCAGTTATTTTCTAAAATTAAACTGTCCCGTTCTTCTTCGTTTCAAGTTACAGAAATTCATCTCCGGAGCATTTTTGAAAGCGGTTCATTTAAATTAAAAACAAAAATATCATCAACAGATTTTTTCACTTGTTTTACGGTTTTCTGGACTCAGTCTTACACATAATATATGAAATAAAACGCCATCAAATAAGCAATTGTTTTTGTATAATGAGTACTTTTATTTTTGATACTTTAAGTGCATTTCGCTGATAATACTTTAGTACTTTTACTTAAGTAAAGGATCTGAATACTTCTTCCACTGCTGTCCGTCACTGCAGACAGAAACACTAATAGATGGCGCGTCATTGATGAGCTTCATTTAAATAGCACATTTCAAACACTGAGGGAATTCAAAGGCACCAAACTTTGGCTAAAACGTTCCTTTTTCCATCAGAGTGTCCTGTATATATATATTATATTATATTAGGGAGAGTATTATGGGTTGGGTTATGTCTTTTGTGTCTGTCTGCAGGGAGAACATGGTCTCCCTGGTCCGATGGGAGATCTGGGTCCTGCAGGACTGGATGGGACCAACGTGAGTCACAACAAACACAGAAACATGCCTGATAAATAATATTAATAATATTAATAATAATGTAATGTACCTAGTTAACACCTGTACAAGTTCCTCTGGGACTTGTAATTTCATGTTTGTATTTTTTTTTTATATTATTTGTTTCAATGTTTTTTTAAATTATTATTATTATTATCTTCTGATAATATCTCTACAGGGTCTTCCTGGTCCTCCTGGCTCCAGGGGTCAACCTGTAAGTATCATATATAGAAAGTCTCATAGCAGGTACGACTTTATTATTTGTGTGAGTTTATTATTATTAGAAACAGGTTTATATCAGAGACAGATTTTTAATTTTGAGTTATTATTTTAGTAAGAAGTCTAGTTTGAACTCGTCGTCCATGTTAGTCTCAGTGATGTCATACTGACTGCAGAGTATGACATCACTGAGACAGGATGACATCACTCTGCAACAACGGCAACAGCTCCACTCACTCCTACCTTAAACACTTCCTGTTTGAGGGACGTTTCACAACCCCTCAGTGTTTTCTACCTGGTGTTCGGACACCAGCCTTCATGTGTTCATCCTGCTGACAGTCGGTGCTGTTATTGATTAGCTGGCCGTCATCTGAATACCAGCGTTTATTACATAATAATATATATATTATAAAGTTCAGAACAAACAAATGTAAAAACACTGTTTAAAGAAAAGCTCAACAAGCAGCTCAGAGACCTTTACAGACTGTACTACTACACAGCCATGAGATTACTGACTATTGATTATAGATCATAGTGTTTGCGAGTGAAAGATGACACGTAGAGAACAACAGGTCAGCATCTGACAGGTGTGTTTGTGTTTCAGGGAGAAAAAGGTCGATCTCTGCCTGGACAGAAAGGAGACGAGGTACAAATACTCTGATTAAAAATATTTAATCACAGCAGGTGTTTTCCCTCGGACAGCTGCAGGAAAACACCTGCAAGTGACATCACTGCAGGGCGTGGCCAGAAGAACAGCAGTCAGCAGACTTTAAAGCTTCAGAGAGCAGAACTGAGATTTTACTGTTACTTTAATGTGAACTTTATCTGCAGTAGTAGCCCTGTACTGTACTGTGGCAGTATCGCAGTACTGTGTAGTACTGTTCAGTAGTAGTATCGCAGTACTGTGTAGTACTGTTCAGTAGTAGTATCGCAGTACTGTGTGTGGTCCACAGGGGGATCAGGGCCTCCAGGGGCCTCCGGGGCCATTTGAGTACGTCAACCCTCCAGAAGACCTGTACGTCAAAGGAGAACAGGTGGGTGGAGCTTCAGTGTCATACAGCCAATCAGATTACAGCTTTATACTGTCTAACACTGTTCTACTACGGTTCTATTGTGGCTCTACTTTAGTTCTTCTGTGTACGTCCTGAAACTCTAAACCTGTTCTACTGCAGATGTGTTTGTGTGTCCTTGTTCTACTGTGCTGTGCTGTAGTTCTGGTTCTGTTGGTTCTAATGTTGGGTTCTGTTGGTTCTTCAGGGTCCTCCCGGTCATCAGGGTGTCTGTGGAGTTCAGGGACTGCCGGTAAGTTTAGATATCAGATCAAACCACTAGAACAACTGGCTGAAGGAACACAGGGTTCAGGGTTCTCCAGGGTTCTACTTCAGTCTGAAGTTTTTTGGTTGATGAACTTTGTGCTACATCTAGACATGTCTTGTTGGTTTGTCATCCAATGAGAACAGGATGTAATTGATCACATATTGATTATTGTGAATGTTGGACGTAAAGAACGTGGATGTGATGAGGTTCTGTGTTTGTGGTTTCAGGGTTTGGACGCTCTCCCAGGGATCAAAGGAGAGAAGGGGATTGTGGGATTTCCTGGACCCAGGGTGAGTAACCGTCCATCTTCACATTATTGATCAGTATTGATCAGTCTCATACTAAATGTTCCCATGAGCACAAAATAAATGGATTCATTTGATTGATTTGTAAGAAAGTAATGATTAATAAATGAATCAGATGTACAGGAAACATCACCCAGAGGAAAGTGTTTGTATCCAGTTCACTAATGAAACACGTGTGTGGTGTGTTTGGGTGTTTCAGGGATTTTCTGGTGACACTGGTCTGTTCGGAGAGAAAGGATTCAAGGTGGGTCAACAAAACACAAACTTCCATGCTGCAAAAATGTAAAAGCTGACAAAATAATAACAATAATAATAATAATAATAATAATAATAATAATAATGAGGCAATGATCTTCAAAGTCTTTTTGAGTTTACTCACCTTTACAAATTACACTGTTTAATCAAAGTCGCATGTTTGGCTCGTCAAACCTAAAACTACAATGTCTGTCAACTGATCAGCTTTTGTTTAGATAACTTAAAGTCGACAAACTTGCAATGATTTCCATCACTTACACTCTCATCACTAAGTGGTGAAAGCAGGTGAAGTGTTACAGGAAGTGTAAGTGGTGTAAATCATTACGTTTAACCAAAGATAAACACTGGAATGGCCCGACTGCATTTACAGGACTGTGTGTGTGTTTTCAGGGGGTTCGTGGAAGTCCAGGTCTCCCAGGTTTGATTGGACAAGAAGGCCCTAAGGTGAGTCTGTTAGTCTGTGATGTAGTGCAGCAAAGGCACGGTTCTGTCTCTGCTGTGTAACACCATAATAATAACACACAGGTGTTTACAGGAACCAGGAAGAACAGCTGGAACTCACCTGTACCACTGACACCTGAGCTGTTTATTCTCTGTAATGAAACTGATGCGTGTTTAAAGTAGAGGACACCAGCCAATGAGAGATGAGCTCCTGTCTGTGTATATACAGCCTGTCTGTCTGTTCCCAGGGCATGATGGGAGATCCAGGTCCTAAAGGCCTCACTCAGGAGGCACAAATCACACACACAGGTATGGATCAATTCACGCTGATGATCAGATTCAAACTTCAGATTCTGTCTTTGTCTGCTTGATATGATGTCATCACTCTGGTATGATGTCATCCCTGTGTATGATGTCAACTAACTGCCTCCCGTCTTCCAGGTGACGTTGGAGACCCCGGGGCCTCCGGACAGAGCGGCCTTCCCGGAGACATGGGGCTGATAGGAATGCACGGCCCCCCAGGAGCCCCCGGCAGAGCCATACCTGGTCGGTACCTGCAGCCCATGAGCAGGGCAGCATTATATGTAGTGATATTTAGTATGATTGATGAACATATAGCAGTGACAGTGAAGGCTCATTCATTTAATGATGAATGTAAAAGCATGACAGACTGTATGATGTCATGCAGTAACATCAGAGAACATGTCAGAGAACATATAACCTGTTCTGTTTATAAATGCAAAGGAATAAAGTTTCAAGTTTTGGCATTTCACAGTTTTCACCTTATCATCAGATTTAAGGTGGTATGACAATGAATAAGGTTCTCTGTTGTTCCTCTTCAGGACCGCCAGGTGTTGCAGGTGAGAAGGGACTTTCAGGATCCAGAGGGAACAGAGGAGATCCAGGTCCAGAGTTTATAGATGAACCCACACCTGGAGAACCTGGAAAACCAGGATTCCCTGGACCCAGAGGAGCGAAGGGAGAACCGGGTAGTCCAGGTACCAGAGAACACTGTTTCTACTTGTTGGTGATACACCTGTGGTTTCGCACCTGTCTTTCAGACATACCTGGTGATGTCATTGTCTAAAGTTATTTAAATTGGTTCAGTTATTTTCATGTTTTAATGTTAATAATGAATACAGATCATTTCCTGTTGTCGTCCCGCTGACTTGCCATTTTCTTCCTCAGGTAGATACTGTATTCCTGGGGTCCCAGGAGAGTCTGGAGAGATAGGTGAACAGGGGTCCCTGGGGGTCCAGGGCTTCCCAGGGTTTAAAGGTCAGTGTCTGGACATATTGACTAACATCTTGAGTGATTGATTGATGTCTTTATGGACTAATGAAAAACTGAGGGGGTGGTTACATCAGAGCCAGTGATGTCATTGTGATGTCACATCACAGTAAGTGTCTCAGGGGCCGTATGAAATAAATGCAGCATCATTGTAGGCTTCAGTTCAGGGCCAAGGAACAGCTGAGAGAGTCAGCAGAACAAAGCAATCTGTTAGGAACATAAACCGTGAGGAGGTCACTGATGTAGCCTGGAGAGAGGTGGTGGTAGGTGGTGGTAGGTGGTGGTAGTACTGGAGGAAGGATTTTCATTGAGTGGTTCTTAGCCTCCACATCATCTATTACCATCCAACTTGTCCCGTACGTCAGGTTTAATAGAAAGAACGGAGGCTCCAGGATGTTTCCCTGAGGAACTCCACATGTTATTGATTTATATCATTGTTTTTAAATCTACCTGTGTGTTTCAGGTAGCCATGGCAACTGTTTTTGTGGCCCCCCCATTATACTGAGGGGTGAACCGGGCCCTGTGGGTGACCCGGGGTCTGCGGGACTTCCAGGAGTCCCAGGGGCCCAGGGGCTGGGAGGAGAGAACGGTTTACCTGGAGACACAGGAAAGCGCGGACAACAGGTGAGACATCAGACAAGGGTCAGAAGTCATGAAGTACAGAGCCAGGAGTATGCAGATTGTTGTTTTGATTGATTGATTGATTTGCAGGGTCTGGGTGGATTTCCAGGTGTAAAAGGGTTCAAAGGTCAGGAGGGAGATTTCATTGTGGTGGATATTAAAGGTGAGTTTAACCATCAAACAATCAACTCTCTTGAACTCTACACCAGGCAACAACTCTGTCTCAGGTTTGTGTGTTTTGACTGAGAGTTGCCGTTGACCTTCCCTCCTGTTTTGTTGAGTTGGTCTTAATATATAAATGATTTATGCTACAACGATTGATTTTAGTTATTTAATTCTACCTGAAAATTTAATTTCTGACCCCTTGAATGTAAACCTATTTTGTTTCATTGTATTTAGCCCTTTACTGTATATGTTTACATATATAGTTATTTATTTCTATAGTTTTGTTTCTGGTTATCGTAACAACGTAAAAGTTGTTGCAGTTCAAATGATCGCTTGTACACTGATCATGTTACATTTATAAAGCAGTGAGTAGAATCCATACTAAAGATGAAAATGGTGCATGTCAAACATAATCTGATTTATTTCACACAATTTTTTCTTTATAAATCACAATAAATTCAATTAAAATGGTGAGCATCACATCCTTCCTGCTACACGTGCACCATCAATAATAAAAAATGATCAATGCACAACCCCGTGCAAATACTGATATAGATGCTGATGTGATCTGCGACGCGATCAGGCAGAAGAAGGAAAATGAATTACTGTGTGACTTTAGCCATGATGTCATGTTAGTTTATCAATGGTTCTGATTAAACTTCTGTCTCCAGGTGAGAAAGGAATCAGGGGCCAGCAGGGCCCTCCAGGCATACAAGGATCCTCAGGGAGAAGAGGACTCGATGGGCCCCCAGGTGCCCCTGGAAACCCTGGCCTTCAGGTTGGTCAGACACTCCAGGTGAACTCACAGCTATGTGGAAGTAGAACGGGACAGTGTGGTAAAAGTATAGAAAGGGTGAAATAAGAGTACTGATGAGGAGTGGGTCACAGCTACCAATCAGATTTAAGTAAAACTCCTCAGAGAATGAACTCTGATCCTGTCCAGCGATAGTTTTCTGTAAATCCATGCAACACTGCAAACAGGAAGTGCTAATAGCTAATTCAGCATAGCTACCTAACTGATTCCATGGCAACATTATACTTCCTGTTTACATCCCCCATCGTGGGAACTGTAGTTCTAAAGCCTAGAGTATGATTACCCCCCTAATAGAAGGAAGACAAACAGGAAAACAGGACTCTAATATAGATCAACAAATCACCAGGATGTTGTTTGTTAAGATTGTAGCTGTAATGAACACTGTGGCCTGTAGGGGGTGTTGCTGAATGATGTCACTGGTCACCCCCTCTCTTTCTTTTCAGGGTGAAAGTTTCCCCAGTTCTCCTGGAGAAAGAGGCCTCCCAGGACTCTCAGGGTCAAAGGGATTTTCAGGACCTTCAGGTGCCCCAGGACCAGGTATAGTTGGAGCAGTAGGACAGCGTGGGCCACCTGGGGACCCGGGACCTCCAGGATTCACTGGCCCCCCAGGGCCAAAGGGGGTTAGAGGTAAAGATCAATCTGAAGCCACCTTTAAATTAAGTAAAATCTGCAGAAACCAACTCCAGCAGGGTTAGGGTTCATGATTCTTTCCCTGACTCCTTTAAATTCTCTATAACCCCTCCCACTTCTCTTCTTTTTGACTCCTCCCCTCTCTGCAGGTGACACTCTGCCCTGTGTACCCAGAAACCCCGGTGTCCCCGGAGAGAAGGGAGACGCTGGAAACAGAGGTAAACACCATCTATAACATATGTCTGTCTGTTCACCTGTCTGTCTGTCCTTCTGCCCACCTGTATGTTCATCTGTTTGTTTCTCCAGGTTACAAAGGACTCCCGGGTCCTCCAGGTTTTCGTGGCATCACTGGACCTGATGGAGCTAAAGGAGACAAAGGACAGTCTGGACTTCCTGGACCACCTGGACGACAGGGTACCAGAACTCACCTGTCACACCTGTACCACACTTGTCCTTTAGATTATCTGTAACATTATCTTTCCATATATCCTCTCCTCCTTCTGCAGGACCTCCAGGTTCTGTTGGAGATACTGGAGCAGCAGGGCCCGAAGGCTTCAGTTATGATGGAGATCCAGGTACCATCACCTGTCTGTCTGCGATGTGACTCACTCTGTCATCATCTGTTTATAAATCAAAAAAGTTACTTTAAACCTGACTCTTACTTCAGTAGTTGTACACATCATTCAATGGTCCAGATGACACCAGAACTGTCCATTTGACCCATTTTGACCCGTTTCTCTGAACCACTGATTCAGACATTCTGGTTTAATCAGGCTTTGGTTGGTATTCCAGTTGGTGCGATTGATTTGGGCAGAACACAATAATTGTACTCAGACCAAAACAAAATTCTGGAGCGGTTTGTTAGTGGTGGGAACTCATTGTGAGATCTGAATTCATAAAGATCAAACTAAATGAGTAAATCCTTAAAGATAATTGATCAATAACCAATCACTTCATGCCAGTTAAATTTTTAAAACTCACTTACACTCGAGCACCTCCTGGGTCTTTTCCCTCGTCTTCATCATAATTTTTCTCCACCGCATTGTGATCTTTGTGTTATTTTCTCATTTTCTGTTTGGAGGAGTTCTTCTCTATAGTCTCCCTTCTTGTTGCTGTGTTATCACCCAATCTCAGCTCAGAGGAGTAACGCCTCAGCATTGTCTCCTGCTCCAGCTCAGGAATCTTTTTCAGCCTATTGTCTGTCCAATCAGATTTAGCCTTTGACGCTCACGCCGTCATGTTTAGACTAGCTATCGTGCTGCCCACTCACATGGACAGGTTCCAATAACATCTCACATGCCTCGGCCTCAGACTGGCAGATGTGCAGGGATCTCCCCACTTAAAGATGAAACAGATAACATCGTGACCTTCTTTCTCTACTGTCGTCATTGTCTCAGCAGAAGCTACTGTACCCATCAGTCTGTTCTTATCAGTACCCCTACCCTGCACTGAAGCTGCTCAGTAAACATCAAGACTGAGGATAAAACTCAGGTTGATCGGGTTGATAAAGAGAAGTTTCCTTTGAGTCCATGTTTAAGCATAAACACTTACAGATGGATGGAGGCCTGAAGAGTCATTATCCGCTGTGTTTACAGTATGTTTAACTGTGTTTAGGCTCTCCTGGACTACCAGGCTCCTCTGGACTCAGGGGCTCGGCAGGAGACTCTGATGTCGGGCCCTCAGGACCCATCGGCTTTCCAGGGCCACTGGGCTCTCAGGGACCTAAAGGAGTGCCTGGCTTCGCCGGCAACAACGGACTACAAGGTGATTTACTGGACCTGAGATGTAAAGCTGATCCATCAGTTCATCTTCATTACGTTCTGTCCTCAGGATGGTGAAAGTGTCAAACTGTTCTGTTCTGGTTTTAGCACTTTATATTTTGGATAAGTATAATTTTACTTCCTGTGTGAACAAAGATGAGGTAGAACACAAAGCAGAAGGAGGAAGTAAAGGGTTGATGGCAGAAGACGTGAAATCAGATTCATATATTCAGAATCCTTTCCTGTGTTCTTTCAGGAGTCTTGGGTCTGGCTGGGGGCCCCGGAGCGATGGGCCAGAGAGGACAGGATGGGGCCCCAGGTATAACTGGCCCCCAGGGGCCCACAAATGACTTCTGTGATCCAGGAAAACCTGGTTCCAGTGGCCTTTTTGGCCCTCTGGGACCCATTGGACCCCAAGGTAAACTTAAACACTAAGGTAAAACTTACTTTACCTTACCATACTCTTCACGTCACATTACACAGTTTACAAATTACAGATACATATTTACATATTATATATAAAAGTAGTTATTTGTTCAAATAAAATGCTGCCCATCAGAATAAATTCCTTCTTCTTCTCTGTAGAAAAATACATGTTTACCAAAATATCAGCCTCTTCCTGACAGCTGACTGTGATGTCATCATATTTCTGTTCAGGTTTTTTGGGGGAGAAAGGTGAGGTCGGGGAAGAGGGTTCTCCAGGTATTGGCCCTCAAGGCCCTGTAGGTAAACCGGGCCCTCCAGGTTTCCCGGGGTACCCGGGGCCCCAGGGCTCTTATGGCCCCAGTGGAGACTCAGGACTGCCGGGGCCTGACGGTCAGAAAGGTGAGCTCCTCCCACTAACACACCTGTGTTTGAATGTTTCCTGACGACGCAGGTTCACAGAAATACTCACGGTGTGTTTCAGGTCTGATGGGGCCCCACGGCCAGAACGGAGGGCCAGGGGCCCCCGGACAGACCGGGGCCTCTGGAGCTCTGGGGAGGACGGGGGAGAGAGGATTCAACGGACAAGATGGAGCTCCAGGATGTGAGGGCCCAAAAGGAGAGAAAGGTAAACACTGAGTGATACTACAGTACTACTGCAGTACTCGTGTATTACACCAACACTGGAACACTGGTAGTTTATCAGAGTAAAACTGTTGACATGAGCCACAGATAAACAGATTAAATAAAAACCATATCTGTAGCAACAGTTCTGCTGACACTCACAACTCATTTACTGCTTTTGTTGAAAGCCTCTGCTATGTGTGTCCCATGCAGGCTATAAAGGGGCCCCGGGGCCTCCAGGAGACACCAAGTCTGTCCCCATCAAAGGTCAGAGTGGAATACAAGGACCCCCTGGCATCAACGGCTTTCCTGGACCACGAGGTCAGAGCTGTTACCATAGAGACCAGTGTTAGGATGTGATGTCACACAGGAAGTGGCAGGGTCATGACCTCTTTAGATCAGAGATTCAGCGCTGCATTCAGGTACTCTGTGAAAGTTGGAAATACCTCAATGCCTCCACACTGAGCACCTGAACACTGGTCTCAAAGGTTTGGACTTATTATCACAGACGATTTTGAAAACCTCGAGCCGGTAAACATTTAAGAACCATAATGAGTCTGAAAACACCCACACACACATCTCTAAATTAAGAGTATGATCAACACAAATCTAGCAACTCGTTTAACTAGTATACAGTATGTATGTTGTATCATAACAGGAGCAGAAATAGGCACTTAAAGTTGTCTATCAACCAAACTGCAGTCTCACAAAAGGAGAGTCGAGTCGAATATACAGGTTTCACGGTAGTCACCGCCTGCACTGCTTACACCCAAACGTTGTCACACAGTACTGAGTGAACATTGTTGAAGGCTTTAATGCTTAGACTCTGATGTCTGCCAGTTAGTTTGGTAACATATAAAAGCAGATTAGGTAGGAGGAGGTGAGAGCTTTTGTCAGTGTCGGACTCAGAGTGTGAGGCTCCAGCTATTTCCTGGAGGCAGTGTGTGGCAGTGGTACAAAAGATTAGTTTGTTCATAGACGCCGGCAGCTAATGAGCTACCACCACAGGCTGTATGCAGTAAACTGCAAGCTAACGTTAGCTAACTCGCTAACCTCTATGGGAAATTATAGTAGTAAGCTAATAGGCAGTCAGATCAGTAATGTCCTTGCCTCACGACAGTCGGAACAAACTTTTAAATTTGGCCTTGTCGATCTGATATGAGTGAAGATTCAGCAGCTCGGTTGCTTATTTCTCGCCTCAACTTGTTCAGAAACAGATTTTGGTGACTGCTGAGGTGAAGTAAGTGAAAGTTTACGTAATGTTAATGGCAAACCACCGCCAGCACTTTGCATTGTGGGACACAATAGGCAAGGCAGACTGGAGAATTTTTCAGAATAAGTACGACATCTGAGTATTTTTGGCATACTGCAGATTTGCTTTGGTTTGCATACTATGTGCTACATTTTGGCCAAATCAGTACATACTGCTAGTATAGTAGGTGGTTTTGAATACAGCCACTGTTAGTGCTGAAGCTTGATCCCCCATGATTCTGTGCGGGTGTCGGTGACACAGTAACATCAGTCTGGTCCACCACTGAACCTTTTAACACTCTGTCTCTACAGGAAGTAAAGGTTTGCGAGGAGCTACCGGTATGCCAGGGTGTCCAGGCTTCAACGGACCCCCTGGCATCGTAGGACTCCCAGGACCCCCTGGGCCATATGGCAAACCAGGACCTCCAGGACCACCTGGACGTCCAGGACCTCCAGGACTCATCGGCTTCCCTGGAGAGACCGGAGATCTAGTACGATAAAAGTTGTCTTTATAATAACTCCCTGTTAGACCTCTGAGGAACAAACTGTTAAATCTCCTAATAGACTTATTGAGAATTTGGGAGGGGTAGTGCTGTGTAAAGCGTCCTGTCAACATCCTCACAGATATAGAGCTGATAGAGATGAACTTCCATTGTATTTAACCAGGTTTTACAGCTGGAGACCCCGAAGTCTGCAGGAGCACAAACAGAAGATTAAACATTAGAACCAAAAAACCAGAACTTGTTCAGAAATATGGATCTGTTCTTGTTTGTGGTTGCAGGGTGACCTGGGATGTCCGGGGAAACCTGGAGCACCTGGTCACCAAGGATGTACTGGACCCAAAGGTAGGAACTAACCCCTAATTACTAACCCCATCCTAGCACCATGACTCAGCATTTATTCAGATTTAAGTTTATTTTTAACACCTTTCAGACATGAAATACAAAGAGACATCAAGGATTTTACCTCTGATTCTGCTCTGTTACTGCGCAGGCTGTTAAAGTTTGTGTTTGTGTTTCAGGTGATAAAGGAGACTCTGTCGGTTGTTCTGGTCCACCCGGAGACAAGGGGCCTCCTGGAGACAACGGGCCCTCAGGTATCTGGTTCTGGCTCTGCAGTGGTAACAGAGTGTGTCTTTATTAATAGAAAAGGGAAATACAGACAATCAGCAGCTTGAACATGAATATACATAAAGACAATAAACCATCAGGTGAGTTTCTGTATGAATCAGCTGGTTTTCTCTCTCAGGACCTCCCGGACTTCGAGGAGATCCTGGAAGACCCGGTTTCATCGGGAGTCCAGGACAGAAAGGATGCAAAGGAGCTCCAGGCTATCAGGGGGACCTGGGTCAACCAGGTACAGAAGCTCACCTGGACCTCATCAGTCTTTACACCTTCATTCTGTAACATGAGCTGAGTCATGTGGCCTGGTACCATCCAAAACCACTAAAGGCCAGCAGCTGTTCAGTCAGGCTCAGAGCCGAAAGGGAATCCTGAAACTTATCAACCAGCCAGTCTGAGACAGAAGGTGGAGCTGGCTGCTGTGCCTAACCCTGTCTGTCTGGTTTATTTCAGGTGTGGATGGTACCTCAGGTCCCAGAGGTCGTTCAGGTTATCCAGGTCTTCCTGGTAAAGCGGGTGCTGATGGTCCTCCAGGACCGGAGGGCTGCCCGGGACTCCAAGGTCAGAACTCAAACTCAGACCTGCTCTCATGTCAGCCATTAAAAATTATTAGCTTAGCAAGTAGCAAAGATTGTCTGTCAGAAAGAGAAGAGTAAACTCAAATCTTTTTCTTTAGTGGAGGAGGAGGTTGTATTAACACATCATGTGTATCTGGATCAGGAAAAACTCACAACACATTATTATCAGTTTGTCCAGACCAGGTCTGGAGCTAGTTCACGTTGATCTCAGCCAGATGTAAACGAGTACAGTTTGGTCACCTGACTCTTCCTGCCATCTGAAGCTACCCGTCAAAATAAAAGCTCCAGATGAGTCGTTCCTGTGAAGAGGAAAAAAAGTACAGCAGCATCACTTCAGGAGACTCTCCATGGACCACTATTACCTGCAAGACCAGGATCACGTGACTGACAAGTGTAGCTTAGCAAGCACTAATGCTAGTAAGGGTGGGATTATACTAGAAACTGGACTGGACTTTATTGTCCACCAGAGTGGAAAACTGTCTTTGGCTCACCAAAGCAGCTCGAGAACATGGAACATATAGAACAAATGTGGCCACAAGATACCGCTGAAACAAAAAAGCCCACTAAAATACACAAATAAAAATACAGATAAAATACCTAAAGCAAAGCATCAAACATTGTGACAAACAACTGAAATGTCTCAATCCACTCAACCTACTAACTAAACCCTCAGGTCTTTTTCAGTATTTTCAGATGTCACTGATTCATATTAGAATACGATTAAACAACAAACCATCTTTATGTTGATAATATTGCATTTATATCAGTAACTTTAGATTAATAGTCACATTAGGTCACCTGGGAGACAAAACCAAACACAAAGACTAATAGGTTTCCAGGCGGAGTGACAGCAGGGTGGTTGTAGGTACTGTAGATACTGAATACAGATACATTTTCTTTTTATAGTTTTCTATAGGTGTAGGTTGTTTGTTATTATATTTACCTGACAGATAATAGTGCACAGATGTGTGAGTTGGTCCAAATAAGTTTACATTTAAATTTTTATTAATGGTTGTTGCGTCAGGTCCTCCCGGACCACTGGGCCTTCACGGACTGGATGGACTGAAAGGAGTGAAGGGGGACATAGGGACCAGAGGTATGAGTCTCACACACACACCAAACACACTACAGTCAGTTGCTAACATACAGACATCAAGTAAACGGGAGATGAAACAAACACGTGCTGTTGTAACATCTTCTCCTTCATAATTTAGTTTGTTGAAACTACATTTATACTTTTGTGACGAGATGATGCATCTCCCCACAAATACAACCAAGATCATGTGACCAAAGGAGAGTTCAGGAACCGGACCTTAACCCAGTGGGTCCCGACAACAGGTCCTGTGTCGGGTCGGGTTCTGGCCGTTTTGTAGTGTAAAGCTTTGGGCTTGCCTCGGGTTGGATGTTTAGCATTAGCCTGGCGAGATAGCTGTCAGTAATGGAATGAAGCAAAAACTTGCAAAAGGGGCTCTTCTCAAAATCCTGTGATTCAGGGAAGAACATTATGAGCTTGTTGTGACAACAGATAAAAACCTCCACAGCTCCTCCTGTTAAAGAGCCTTACCTTTGCTGCATGTCATCCCCTCTCTCTCCAGCTGTCACTATCTAATAATGGCAAAAATGCCCCAAAAATATGGTGATGGTACTTATAACTGTTTGGACTGTCAAGTTCTGCTGGAAAGAAGTTTGGAGTGTACAAGCTACTGCAGCTACACAAACATGTAGACCAGCTCCGACCTCCATCCTGCAGAAACAGGTTTCTCCACCTGTGGCAGGTGAATGAGACATTACAGGATGTGATTAAGAATGTGGAGGATTCTGTCCACAAAGGGGCGATAATAATGTATTAATAATGTGTTCATCATATAGATCAGGGTCACACAGGTGGTTTTACAGCAGATTCAAAAATGGTGGAAGCTTTCAGTTTGTGTGAAACTTAAAGAACCTCCAACTTGTCAAAGTTAAGTTAGAGACATTTATGAGACTTCCATTATTTTATTTAGTTTTTAAAACAAAGTGTAGTTTGGTAGAGTCTGTAGAGACTGTCATCAGTATCACAACGACAATGTCTGTCTGTTTAGGTCTGGGTATACAGGGTCCTCCAGGTTGTGACGGTCTTCCAGGAGATAAGGGTCCTCCAGGTCCTCGAGGTAATTTTGGCCCATCCCAGCCCGGCCCACCAGGACCCAAAGGCCCTCCAGGACCCGAAGGTCTGTAGCAGTGTGATTCCCATCAGGGTCAGGATGTGACAGACCTGCAGTGATGTAATTGTCACAGTTTACCCACTGATCAATCCAAAGATCAGACCTTTGGTTTGATTCTCTGTCAGTAATATGTCTTTTTGTGTTGTTGTAGGAACTTCAGGTGCTGATGGACCTACAGGTAAACCTGGACCAGAGTGTAAAAATCCAGTCCCAGGGCCTTGTGGAGATCCTGGTTGTCCTGGACCAGACGGAGAGCCAGGTCAGACTTTAACATTAAGGGTTAATATACTTTGACAGATAAATCATACTGGATGACCTCTGACCTTTGTTTGGTGTTTCAGGGTGTCCTGGTGACATGGGGGATCCAGGTCTGAACCCTCCAGTACCTGGAGATGATGGGGACAATGGGGACACAGGGTTCCAGGGTTCAGAGGGCCCAAAGGGACCTCTGGGGCCCCAAGGACTTCCAGGCATTGCCGGAAATCCAGGAGTGAAAGGTGAGACTCTGTATGTCCCGACATGTTACTGCTGAGAGATCTTCACTCAGAGAAGATTCACTTCACAACCTGACAGAACTGAACTGTAACTCACCCTGATTTCAGTCTGAATGTGGCATTTCTGTTCATGTGAAGCTCCTGAGCTTCTCAAACAGTTTGAACACTAAGAGGACAGAGTGGCGGTCTGCCTCTGAAGGACTGTCTCTGGTAAAGCTTAAATGATGCAGATACAAATGTTACCCAGAGCACATTTTCTTGAGAAAAAGCTATATTTTTAAATTTCACCTGGTAATTATTATTTAGTAATTATTATGGTATGGCCAGGGAAAGTACTTTCTTCTGATTGGCAATCGTGTCTGTACCATGGAAGCATTAAGGAGAACTGAATACCCTGTTGGTGATTTCTTTAATGTGCTGATCGAACGAGAGGGTAGGCTCAAATGCAACACCAAGATTCTTGGCTGTCGAACTTAAAGTTGTCAAGAGTCACTGTTATTTGTTTATTTGTGTTTATGTCGAGCAGGGCCAACGACCATCATCTCAGTTGTATAGGTCTAACATGGTCTTTAAGACACAGAATGAACTGGTGTCCACATAGAGACAAAAACAGGCTAATCACAGGAAACACGACTCTGCTTTAAGACTTGGTGTTCAACATCAGCCTCTGCTTTTGTATTTCTGTATGATCAGGTATTCGGGGGTCTACAGGTGTGATGGGAGTACCTGGTAATCGGGGTCCTAAAGGTTGTACTGGTCCCAATGGGCCTCTAGGACCACAGGGATTTGCTGGACCGATGGGTCCAAAGGGGGAGATGGGACAAGTGTCCTCCTGTCCCACTTACCCTCTCCCCCAACCGGGCCTTCAAGGAAACCATGGCCCCCCCGGTCAGGCTGGAGATGCTGGCCTCCAGGGAGAAGTCGGCCTGAACGGACCCAAAGGTGAGAAACAGGAGGTGGATCGGGTCATGATGATAATAAGACAGTATTTTCCCTTTGCTCAGAAGAACAGATTATAAAAACCAGAACCAGTTCAGGTTAATTTATAAGCTTAATGAGGGACAGCACATGAAAAGTGTCAAAATAAAACCTAACATCAGTTTTAGTCTCAGTGCAGCTGATTATCAGGATGGTTGATGATGTGTTTCAGGCAAGAAGGGGGACATCGGGTTGGAGGGACCAATAGGCTCTGAGGGCCCCCCAGGTCCATCTGGAGACAGAGGAAAGCCAGGCCTGCAGGGGGAGAGTGGCATAGTGGGAGAAAAAGGTGAGACCTCCACCTGTCTGCAGACCTGTGCATCAAGCAAGCTCCTGTTAAGGTCAAACTAATATGTTGAAACTTTACAGTAAACTGAGCTGAGCAGCAGCCTGAAGGTAACGTACATACAGGTCCAGTAGAGACAAATGAGTCTCTGAGACCACAGTGCAGTATTTCCACTGGCTTGTCATGGCTGTGCCAGTGAATTTGGGGTTCAGTTTGGGTTAGAGTTGTTTGTGCAGTTTTCTTGATGTAACTTCCTGTGTGTCTCAGGGGATCCTGGTCCAGTCGGTGACCCTGGGCCCCCCGGCCAAGGCAAAGTCTTGAAATCTGGCTTCCTGTTGGTGATGCACAGCCAATCAAAGACAGTTCCCTCCTGTCCACTAAACATGAGGATCCTGTGGGTTGGATACAGTCTTCTGTACCTGGAGGGTCAGGAGAGGGCTCACACTCAGGACCTGGGTATATACAGTATATACATATAAACACACACATACTAAGGTTTCCATGCTCCAGGGCTTTCTAAGAGTTTGGCTTCACAGGCAATTCAGTGCCATTGCCAACATCCTCATCACCTAAATTTTACTCTAAACCTGCGCGATCCCTTCCCTTGACCGTGCAGGACCCGTCCACAGAAGTTGAAGATCAGTTGCTTTCTTGTGCCTGGGTCACCAGGTGCTCCTTCACCAGGTGAAGCCCACAGTACTCCCCCACAAAGTCCACAAAACACATGTAGACTGGATGAACAAACACCCCAGACCCCTCTGGTAGACAGCTGGTCCACTGTTCCAGGAGCCACATCACTCCTCCTGAATCTGAGGTTCAACAATCAGAATCAGCCAGAATCTCAGAAGCTTTCCCAGCAGTGTGATACCATAATAGTTGGAGCTCACCCTCCGGTCCACCACCCTGGTCTGCCAGTCCACAGGTACTTTCCCCAACCTCCGTAAGACACTGAAGAGTCAACCAAGACAGCCCAACAATGTCCAGAGCTTTCATCACCTCAGGGTGAATCCCATCCACACCTGGTGCTACTACCCCCAAGTCTCCCACCTCTGTCTCCTCTATGGGGGATGTGTCAGTCAGGTTCAGGAGTTCCTCAAAGTGTTCCTGTTATTCCTGTTGCACATTAATGTTCTGCTGGAGAACCGCGTACACACATCCACACACAAAAATATGTTCCTTAATGAGAATTGATTTAAACTGACCAAATATCTTTGATTTGGTAAAGTGAGCTGTTGCAAATATTTGTGAATAATTAAAATTTGATTTATGTTTTAATTAATATTTGTATTAATACTATTTCCAGGTCAGGCGGGGTCGTGTATGCGGGTCTTTTCCACCATGCCGTTCTCCTCCTGTAACATGGGAACCTGCTCTTACTCCAGTCGTAACGATAAATCCTATTGGCTGTCAACAACGGTGGCCATCCCCAGTGTACCGGTGGATGGAGCCTCCATCGAAGATTACATCAGCCGCTGTGTGGTGTGTGAAGCGCCCTCTTCACCTGTCGCACTGCACAGCCAGACCTCCAACCAGCCAGACTGCCCCCCCAGCTGGAGGAGCCTGTGGACCGGATACTCCTTCATCATGGTGGGTACTGCAGCGACAGAGGTACTACTACTAATACTAGTACTGCAGTACTGCTACTGCTAGAGCAGAGAATACTCCTACTACTGAAATTACTACTAATGCTAACACTGTACCATTCAATAACTGCTGGTGCTAACTACTGTAACTATTACTGCAACTATTACTGCTGCTAACTCTCTCGCACTCAGCTGAAACATGAAACACCTGTCTGGACGATATAATTTCCTGTGTGTGTTGCAGCATACAGGTGCAGGTGATGAGGGCGGCGGCCAGTCTCTGACATCATCAGGTAGCTGTCTGACAAACTTCAGGGCCCAGCCCTTCGTGGAGTGTCAGGGGCCTCGAGGAACCTGCCACTACTTCGCCAACATCTACAGTTTCTGGCTGACCAGAGTGGAGACGAGCGAATCCACCTCCACCAGCTCCTCCACCACGCTGACCGAGGGCTGGCAGCAGAGGGAGAACATCGGGAGGTGCAACGTCTGCATGAGGGAGTGAGGAGGAGCACCACCTCCTCCTCCTGCATGAGGGAGCGAGGAGACGCTTCACTTCCTTCTGTACGAGGGAGCAGGGAGACGCTTCGCCTCCTCCTCCTGCATGAGGGAGCGAGGAGACGCTTCGCCTCCTCCTCCTGCATGAGGGAGCGAGGAGACGCTTCACTTCCTCCTGCATGAGGGAGCGAGGAGACGCTTCGCCTCCTTCTGTACAAGGGAGCGGGGAGACGCTTTGCCTCCTCCTCCTGCAGAGTCTGAGAGGACAGACAGGACGAGGCTCATTTGTCTCTGTGAGGGGAGACTGTCATGTTAAAGATAACGCTGCCAATCAATCAATCAATCAATCAGTCCTGTTCAGATCAGCAGGAGTGACTCAGAGCAGCACAAACAGGTTTCTTTTGGCAGACAGATGTTTGAACTGGGGTTGTCTGATTTTAGGTTTCACAACAGAGTCATGATGATTGATCTCCACCTGGACATCACAGACTGATCAATATATGTGCCCTCTGATCAATCCTCACCAGCTGTGGGAATTCTTGGCTTGAATTGGCAGGTAAAACACTTTTAGATAGAACATTCACATAATGTCCACTGGACAGAACAGATTATTATTAACTGGCTGCTCCTGATGTCACATCCTGCGATGTAGCAGCTGATTGGTTGGTGGCGTTGACGTGACGTTCTCCCCTCACCAGAGTGAACGACGACACCTGAGTGAACTTTAGCCCCACCTCCAGCCCCGCCCACAGCCCAACCAGAGCCGCACTGAGAATGCATTCTGATTGGTCAGCTGAGAGGCAGTGACTCGCGTCATTGGTCGGTCAGTGAGAAGCTGTGAATATATTTGACGTTAAACCTTGAAACATGTTTTTGTTCCAGTTTTCTCAGCATCTTTATTCATGTTGTTACGTTTAAAGCGAGCAGCAGTCAGAAGTTCCTTCAACACAAAACAGATGAGTACTGACTGCAGCACAGAACCAGGACCAGGACAGTTTCAGAACCAGAAGCTGATGTGTTTTTCTTCCATTTATTTGATTGAATGATTCAATCAGAGTCATCGTCTTCTTCTTGTTATAAATAATGTTCACTTTAATATTTATCTGTCTGATAGTTAACAGGATGAACTGCTGACTTCCTGTGACTCTTTCTTTGATTTAGGAAAAATATTTTGTGAAATCTCCAGTCGAGATTTTGTGGTTTTTGTCTGCTGTCAGTTCAGTTTTTATTTCTGGTCCTGTTTAAGTTTCTGGTTCTGCTCCTGGTCCTGGTCCTGTATGATCTCTCTGTGATTTGAACTCGACCTGTTTTATATTTTTACTGTAAATGTCATCAGAGTATTTATTTAGCCAGAAATTAATGTTGGTGCTATTTGATGTTTCATTTGCTCATTTTTATTTTATTTTGGTAAATGATGACACGGTGAAACCCCGCCCCTCTCCTCCCCTGCAGATCAATATGCCCCACCCCCTCAACCACACATTGCGTAACGTCATAGATGGTCAGTTTCTTTCATCAGAATTTATTCAAAGATGAAACACATTTGATGTTTTATGAACAACTCGTTATTTCCAAATAAAACAAACACTGCATTTAACTCCAGCTCCCATGATGCTTTGAGAGGAGGCCTGTGTCTAATGCTGAGAGTTCAGCTCAGCCGATCTTTTAAATAAAATGAGAAAATAACCTAAGGAGGAGGGGAAACTGTGTCATCATTGTGTTTTTATTGTATTTAAATCTGTCGGTGATATTTTAATCTCTGTAGGAGGAAACTTCTCACTAACATTTTATTCTCTGTGGACGAACGACAATAAATCTTCAATAAATCGCATCAAAGTTTCACTCCGAGTCTTTGTTTTAGTCAAAGTTTCCACGGATTCTGGAAAATCAGTCAGTCTCGAAGGAAATCTGAAGAAAGTCTGATCAAAGTTAATCATTTAGTAAAAACTGGGCAGCGTCGACTCAACCGAGTTTGAATTCAGCAAAAACTTGACTGAGACAAACCTACACTGTTATACTTTTAACTGACACGTTATGAAACTTGATCCTGCTTTATTTTCATTAGTCAGTAACAAGAGTCGATACAGACAAGTGGAGGCAGACAGACAGGTTTGACCTGTAACTAAGGTCTCAGGCTGGAACCGAACCAAACTAAAGAAACCCAAAGCAATAGAGACTGATTTAACAACAGTGATTTGATCCGTTTTATTGTCACTGAAAGCTGATCTCCGTACACAAAGACTCATTTCTTACATCCACATTTACAAGAGACAGAGAAAAGAAAAGTGTTTCTAATCAGATGTGCATCTCAGCTGGAAAATGGAAAATAAAAACACGTGAGGAGCGATGTGTGTGCACTGCCCCCGGTGGCCAGAGTGTGTAACAACACCTTTCTGTTTAAAAAGTTTCACTAATAAAGTGTTTTCATAGAAATGAGGGGAATCCAGTGGCCGCCTGGAAGGAAGATAATCAATAAAAAGAAGATGGATGGTTTGGAAAATGATTAGCAGGAATTTAAATATTTGTAGTTTATGAGCTAAAACATATAAAACCATTAAATGTGGAAGTGAGGAAACGCAGACTAAACCATTAAACTACAAGATGTTTAATCCTAATTGGTCCTCATTCTGTCTCTGTTCTGGGTCTGAAGTTCTGTCCCTCAAATGTCAACAGAGTGAGACCTCGCCTTTTATTTCTCTACAAACTGTTGGTTTAACACTTTGAATCAACACAACAAATATTCTGCAGTAAAAGTCAGCAAGAAGAAATAATAAATCTCTACATATATAATAAACCTCATCACACCAAAGAGCTGAACTATAATCGCTGCTTTAAATCCACCAGCAGAGAGACTCAGATCATCGTCTAGTACCTGTGATTAAAATATCTTTTTTTTTTTCTTTTATCGTGTGCAACAATAAAACTACATCTCTCGTGAAGCGTCTCCATTTCCCGGGATTATAAACCAAACTCCACATTTATAAGAGCTCAAACAAGATCCTCTGACGGGTCAGAAATCCCCAAAACAAATCCTGAATTTCATCCAAAACCCAGGAGGACTTTCAGCAGGACCTCATGTGGTTTTAGTCCACTGATTCACAGCTGCTGGTTCTCAGTCCAGGTTCCACTTTATTGATCCTGACTGTACATACATTAAGAGTCAGCAGTCCCGATGAATTCAGTCTGGTTCAGTTCTCCTGTTCTGGTCTTTGCCTCTATAAAGTGCCTGTCAGCTCCAAATCCAGAAATCCTGCAGGAAAGTGTCGGGACACTACAGAACAAAACAAACTAACAAACCTAGAAGATCATGTGGTGATTTGGTACAAACATAAAATGTAATCCCATTAAATGTGTGAAAATCATGAATATGAACACGGTACGAACCCACATGTGATGTCTGAAACGTACGTTTACAGGGACTCTGGTCACAGTTTCATGTAGAGTTTAACGTCGTTTGGTCCGGACGCCTCTGATTAACTCACCATTTGTCTGTTTATTGTTGTTTGTATGTTTGGTAGGACTTACGTGGGTGTCTCTAGGTGGGAATCGCAATAAAGTCCATCTATCTTTGGTGAACTTTCTGCGAGCCAATAAAGCCGCGTTATCACCAAGCAGTCCAGTCCAGTTCAGTCCAGTCCAGTACACATTACAACGGTTGTTTTCGCGTTTCCATTGGCAAAAGTTGTGGATGGTATCAACAGAACCACTCCACCCTGTCCCGTTCTTTTGATGTCCCTCTGTTGAGGTACGTCGCACACTGATCTGGGACTAAAAGGTGGAGCTACAAACACAGCAGTCTGTTGATTGGTCAACAGTCGTCACTTCTTTACGACAAAGGACTCAATGCACAAACTCCTTTTCCTCGCTGCCTGCAGCCTTTTCTCAAACAAAGCTTGTTGTAATAAACAGGTCAGGTCCTCCATCGTGTTCTTGTGTTCCTTTGTTTACTGCGTCGCGTCAGATTATTGAACAGGTGTAGAAATGGAGACAATGTGGTTTTAGCAGCAGTTAGCGCTGGAGCTATTTGTTGTTGGGTTTTTTAGTGTATTCGCCCAGTGAGCAACTGTCATCTTTGAACACGCTATCTTGTGCTCTCTCTCTTTTTGGGTTTGTCAAATTTCGCCATGACCCTTTTCGGAAGTGACCAGGCCTCCGCCCTGAATCTCCTTTTTGTCAACAGGTGAAAAAATGTCAAATCACATTTAATGTTTGGATCAAAATAAGTGATTTTCCATCCAAACATGTACATTTTGTTTCCCACGTTAGAAATCCCAAATTCACAGGTGAAAGTGCTTTTTTATATCTGACAGAATTTTCTGATTTCAAAACAAAGTATTATGTTTCCATTAAAAGGAATGATTGGATAATTGATCCTGTGGGGGAGGGGCTGACAAAAGTCAAGTCTTGATGCCTCTGTGATTAAAATGTTCGTCTGCACACCGGCCGAGACAAGAAGTCCAGTTCTGTCCTGAGTTCTTGTTGTCACGTCCTCGACTCGTCCACCAGGGACTTCAGTCTGTTCCTCTGTTCCTTTGCCACCGGACTGTTTCCCCTCAGGCGTCAGATTATTTCTATCAGGATCCCACAAGGTAAAAGTGTAAATGTTGCACTTTTACATGAAACTGAAATCAAAGAGTCAAAATTATTCAAAGTTAATCTCATATTAGTCTCCCGGAAACAAAAGAAACAAACATGTTGTTGGTGGATTCCTGGCAGTCCAGGATTAGTCAGCTGGTAATAATCATGACTGTGTTGAAACGTGGAGTAAAATTAATGATAAAAACCACGGCAGGGAACCTCAGTGTGGACTCAGACTCTGGTGACCTCAGCTGTTCACAGAACATCGTCCTGGTTTTCGTGGACGGGTGTTCGGGTTTTGCGTCTACGCGGTCGCAGCGTGGTGAAGCAGGACGAGGCGGTGAGGGCGATGCGGCTCAGGCCCACATTCAGGCAGTGGACCTCGGAGGTGACCGGCACCTCGGAGAAGAGGGCGCGATCCCGGGACAACCGAGCCAATCCGCCGCCGGCTCCGCTGCCGTCGCTGCTCTCGATGTCTTTGACGATGTTGAGGATCTCCTGGCGCTCCGCCTGCCGAGTCATCCCCCGGATGTTCAAAATGGCCGACACGTGCTTCTTCCTGAACACAGAGAGGAGAGGAACAGAAGGTGTCACTCCACGTGTTTTCAGAGAACTTGAACAGAGGAAACATGCTCAAGTCTTCTTACCTTTTTGCTTTCAGAGTCAAAAGTCTTCATTTTTGCAACTAAAATCTCAAGTCTGCAGCTCTGAAATGTTCCCTGATGTGACTGAATGCAACCTTTTTGATCTACTTATTAATAAAAATGATTATATGGTCAAGAGACATTAATAATGGAAATGTAAAACACATTTTCAAACATGTATATGTGCTGTATATTAGTATTTAAAGTCAATATTAAGTTCCTGCTGCTGTTAAAGGGGAAACCCTTTTCTGTTAGGATGTTATTGTAGCTCCACGATCAGACTGTATAGAGACGTCTCTCAGGACTCAGTGGAGGTAAATATAATCCATACCGCTACGAGGAGAACAATAACAAGAGACGTAACATACACAGGCTCAGTGGGTTAAAGGTGACATTTCAGAGCAGCCACGTCACGATCAGAGAGGAAAGAAAGTGTTTATGTGTTTATGCTTTGCCTTTAGTTTTCTCACCAGGAAGAGGAGGAAGAGGAGGAGGAGGAGAAGAAGAAGAAGAAGAGGTGGTGTATTAGTTGGATGTGTTCGTACCTGACGTCTGGAAACTCTCTCACCAGAACTCCGACCTCCATCTGGATGGAGGGGACGTCTTCCAGCTGGATGATCTCTGAGATGTGAGACAGGGCGCTGTCCAACCAGCTGGATGGAGACTCCTGACAGACAGACAGACAGACAGACAGACAGCTCATTAATCTCATATATAACTTTGACTAAACAAGTCAAACTGTTGACAGAAATGGTTCTGACCAGGTCTTTGAAGAGGACTTTGATCTGTTTGCCTTCGTCTCTGAGCCGGCCGGCCATCCTCTTCCTCATCTTCATGGAGGTACAGATGATTCTGCCTCGCATGACCGAGCGAAGGTACTCCATCACCACCCGCCGGTGGACCTCCGCCACCAGCAGCTGAGGGCAAGAGACAGAGAGAGAGACAGACACAGAGAGAGAGAGAGACGGGGAGGGATGGTAATCTGGATCTGGTTTTCCCAGTTTGGTGTGAAACCGCGTGACTGGTCTGTAAAGCAGTCATGTGTACCTGGTACGGAGGACTGTCCATGCGGTGATATTTCTTGAAGTGTTCTTTGATGAGAGCTTCGATCTGCTCGTACGGCTCCGTGTTGCTCAGCCACTTCCTCTTCACCAGCCGCTCAAAGAACGGCTGACAGGCAGACAGACAGACAGACGGATAGAATATCTTTAATATCTGTGAATTGGCTTGTTTTTGAAAGGCGCTACACAAATGAACTTGTCTTGCCTCACAGCGAACTAAACTAATCCAATCTAAACTAAACTTTAAACTAATCTAAACTGACCTGAACTATAAACTAACGTAAACTGAACAGCGCGATGCTTTCAGAGTGTTTTTAGTCTCTCTGTGTTTCAACAAACATTCCCAGGATAAATAAAAAGGTTAAACATTAAATTTAATTCAAAAAGCTTTATTGATACAGAGACAAGAACAGAGAGAAGAGAAGGAAACCTGAACGTAAGACAAACACTCAGACTCACAAACACACTGACCTGTTGTCTGCATGTGTGTCTCTCTGTGTGTGTGTGTGTGTGTGTGTGTGTGTGTGTGTGTGTGTGTGTGTGTGTGTGTGTGTGTACCCTGATGTGCAGGTAGAGGCGTTCAGACAGAACTCTGACTCCCTGCTGGACGATGTGATCCAGAGCTTTGTTGGCTCGACGCAGAGAGTCCTCACTGACTGACGGATCGCACTGAGCACAGCGCTGCACGAACCCCCTGCACGCAGACAGACACGCACATGCACACGCACACATTAATAAACGGGGACCGTGATCCTACATCTACCAAGTGAGGACCACAGTCTATGAACATTTAAAAAGATAAATAAGTAAATAAAGGTTGAATCAACCTTTCTAACAGCAAACATTTTGACTCGTCAAACACAGCTGGAACCAATAACATCATTGATTGCTGCGTGACATTAGAACGGTATTAATGGTACAGGTCATTTGGGAACAATAAAGAAACGAGAGTGCTCTGATTCTGGAGAGTCAATCAAGAATTTATAGTATTTAACACATAAGAGCAGAGTGAAAGTACCAACACCACACTGTGAAAATACTCTAAAAGTAAAAGTTCTGCATTGAAAACGTTATTTAAGTAAAAGTATTATCAGGAAAAATGTATTAATGTATTAAAAATAAAAGTACTCAATGCAGAATTATATTATTATATATTATACCATTGGATTATTATTGCAGATGCATTAATGTGTAAGCAGCATTTTACTATAACAATGCATCATATTTTATAAGCTATATGTTTTATGTCAAGTCTGAAAAGTAACTACAGTTGTCGAATAAATGGAGTGAAGTAAAATTAGTGTGAAAAAAGTACCTTAAATTAAATTAAATACCTGAGTAAATGTACAGAGTTTACAGAGGTAAGAATACAGCAGGAGCAACAGAAACTGATGAGAACCATATAAAAAGAAACACAGTTAATGTTCATAATAATATTATTTTTATACGTTTGTCTCCAATAAAGTTACCAGATGAAAACAATGCGATGAAATGAAACTTCTTTTGGCTTGATAGAAAGGTCTGGGGGTTTATTCCCAGCCTGCTGATGCAGCAGCTCTCAGCGCCTGCTGCTCTGTTTGTTTGTACCTGAATGGCGGGCAGCAGTTGACCAGGGCGATGGTTTTGGACACGTATCCGTCCTCATTGTCTCCAAACATGCCGCTCTGCATCCCTTCATGAAACATCTCAACTTTACGCTGGAAACTACAACAAGAGAGTGACGAACACAAGCGTCATAATGCTGATCGTCGTTCACCTCTACAGCGGTTTTATCAGAAGACGTGTGCGCACCTGTACAGGAAGTCGGCCAGGCCGTTGAGGCTGCACTGAGCCACTCTGGACCCCAAACTCCTGTTGATGGAGGCCGAACGCTCCAGATCCACCTGCAGCCTCTGAAACGGCAAACACACAATCAGTGCGATTTATTTTACAGGCAGAATATACAGAATATACAGAATACAGACACAGCAGGAGCCTTCAAAGACCACAGAGGTGAGATTCGGCAACACGTTTTAACTCCTCAAATACAAGTCAACACGTTATTTTAAAGGGCAGATTGAAGCAAACAGGTGAATATTTACTGAGCAGACTGATGCCACACATCATCGCATTTATAGACTGAACCACTAAGCTTTGAAATGTACCGCAAATTGTCCAATAAAAGCCTTATGTCTGTTTTTGGAAGGCTTTTAATGTGAAACATCAGTGCGGGATGTGTTCAAAGTCAGAATGTCTGTAAGTTTGCTTTTGATATTTTAAATGGGAACCATAGGATCAATATATTTTATTTGTCCATGAATTAGATGTTTTGTATCTAATTGATTTTCCAGAGTTTGTGTCAAAGTTCAGTTCCATGAAAATCAACCTGCAGAGACTCAAACTTCAATGTGATGATGTAGATCAGGGATTCTCCCTGCTGGTGCGTTCAAGGACACTTCAAACTGTCTGAGATTGTTCTTCATGTTATACTTTCTTTGGCCACTAGAGGGCAGTAGCTGGTTCACTGCCAGTGAATGACGTTAAAGTGTGTGTGTGTGTGTGTGTGTGTGTGTGTGTGTGTGTGAGAGCAGGAAGTGCTTGGTGTTGACTTTGGCTGCAGTTGAAGGAAAGAGACTCAGAAAACAATCAGTGTACCAAACACAGCAGAATCCACCTTTCTGTAACACTTCACTCTGATTCAATAAGCTTTATTTAAACAGACAGGAAACACTGACACACCTGCAGTAACCATGGTAACAGAGTGCGTACCTGTATGACGGTCTTGGCCAGAGTGATCTGATACTCCTCGATGTGCAGCGACTCCATCCATCTTTTCTCCTCCTCGTCCAGGACCTGGCTCAGCTCTGTGGTCACTTTGGCCTGCACAGGGAGGAGCCGTGGTTCAAAACAAACGCACCGCACATTTAACCACAAGCTGCAGGACGTTCTCAGGCACGTTAGCAGAATAATGCAGCCCACTGAAATAAATCCTGCTGCAGCGTCACCTGGAAACACACTGTACTGCATCGTCTGATCAGAGACATGCAGGGCCGTACACCAGGTGTGTGTGTGTAGCTTGTAGCATCGTACTAACTCAAGTTTACCTGGTTCCAGACCTCTGGATCACCTCTCTCTCTTGGTTCTGTTTGAGGCACAATATAAATAAAGTGTGTGTGTGTGTGTCTCACCCTGACAGAGTTGAGACAGTCCAGCTCCAGTCTGTCCACGGTCTCTGAAGGTAGCAGAGGGCTGAGCTGAGAGCGGCTGAACGGACTCGTGATACACACTGTCCCCAGAACGTCTCTGAAACAACAACAACACACACACACACACACACACACACACACACACACACACACACACACACAGACTACATGATGTATGAAAGAACACACATTCACGCAGAACCTCTTTTCAGGGGACCATGAACCAGGGGAGACATTCAGTTTACATCATTCTTCAGGAGAGGAAACGCACTAAGGGACTTTTAGTTCCTAGTTTACGTCCTCTGAGTCCAGATCTTGGAATTATTTGGAGTAATTCAGCGGACACCTGTGTGTGTGTCTGTGTGTGTGTGTGTGTGTGTGTGTGTCTGTGTGTGTGTGTGCGTGTGTGTGTGTGTGTGTGTGTGTACCTCTTGTATATGTTGTGCAGCCAGTCCAGCAGGGAGTAGATGTCAGTGATCTCCAGCTGGTTGTCAGTGATGGCCTGCAGCCGCCTAGCAACCGCCTGGTGGTAGCTCTGCACGTACACCTGTCAGGTCAAAGGTCAAAGGTTAAAGTGTATTGTCAAGTGAACATTTAGCCCTCAGTTATCCCTTTTCCACCAACGGTGTTCAGGTTCTGCTCCGGTTCACGCTCCTAATTTTGATTTTGACCAAAAATAAATTGGTACAGAACCCGAAAAGTTGGTTCCCAGCTGGAACCAAAGAACAGCAGGTGCAGCAAGTGCGAACCGTGATGTCATCAGTGGGCGTGTCCTATTCTAAAGGTTGGAACGAGAGGATGGAGAAGGCAACAGTGGTCTCTGGTCTACTATGGTCACAGTCTCCTACGTCTTCTGATCATTAATAGTTGGTCCAAAAACAAATATCTGTAACAACAGAACAAAAGCTCGCAGGTGTGATCCGCCATCTTGCTCCTGCTGTTTACTTCCGCCCTCCGTGATGACTCATCCTCGATTACAATGATTCCACTCAAAACTGGTGGAAACGCGGGTTCTCTAGATAGCACCAAGGCTCCAAGAGTCCTGAACAGAACCGGTTTGAGAACCAGAGCTGATCTGGTGTAAAGAGGGCATCAGCGGCGCTGGATGAAGTCAGAGTAGCACCACAGTTTGAAGGACACAGTAGTTGTTGAGATATTTTACCGACTGCTGCGTGCTTCAAACGGTGATGCTGACGCGGCAGAAACAACAAGGAAGACAACTGCGGAGGCTCACAGGTTCTGAGGGTGAAATGACTGACGTCCAAAATGATAATGAACGAATGAATACAGCGTTATAATGTATGAACTGACATCCATCAGGTTCATACACTGGGATGGAGGTCCAGAGGAGTCCTGAGTCTCTGAGAGCTGCTGCAGGTCATGGGTCTCACCTGGAAGGGCTGGTACTCTTCGGGGTAAATGGACACCACGTTCCTCTTGGAGGCCCCCAGGTCCTCCACCACCCGGGCTCGGAGACGGTCCAGATATCCGTCCAGCTCTCCGGCCGTGAACTCTGCTCTCTGAGGCAGAGAGCCGTCAGCGGCCTCCTCCACCGCCTCCCTCCACCTCTGCTTCAGACGGCGGGGCCTCGGGCCCCCGGGGGCCACAGCCTCACTGAGGGTCCAGTCTTTATCGGCCTGCTCCTCCTGCTGCAGCACCTGCACACACACACACACACAGACAGACACACAGACAGGTCAGCACTGATATTTAAGAATCAGAGACGGGTACTTTTGTTGCATGTTGTATTGATGGTCTTATTTCCAGTGAAGCTGCACTGATGATGAACTGATCAGTTTATAGAAAAGGAATTTATTGTTGGTTTGGACCTCAGGGCTCTGTGCTGCGGTTCACACCGGTACGAGGTGAAGTTGTTCCACCAGTCTGTTTCGTGTTCTTTAGTTTAACAGTTCTATCAAAAACATACTCTAGTACTCCATCCCTGCCGTTACCATGGCAGCAGCAGTCCTCACCTGAACCACCAGGCCAAGGTTCGGCCCGGCCGTCGGGGAGCGCAGAGACTCCCTGACGACGGCCCACAGCTCCTTCTGCAGCTCCTCGTACAGCAGCTCCACGTCCTTGGCCTTCCTCCGCCCGCCGTCTTTGACACTCGGGCTGGTGGCGTCCTCCGGCTGCTCCGCGGCAGACTCGCTGCACTCCTGCTCCAGCTCCAGGATGTGGGTGTCGGCCAACAACAGGTCCCGCTTCTTCACCAGCTGCAGGATCTCCAGGACTGAAGGAGACAAAGTTCTGACTTTAGTGACGCAGAGCAGTTTTCAGATTATTTTATTCGGACTTTTTCTTTTCAGAAGTCGAAGTGAGAAGCTGCTGAGCAGACGGACAGGGTGTCGTGTTTCTGCATCAACAGTTAATCTTCAACCGTCTGCAGGGATTAGAAGATAAATCTCATGAACACGGGATCATTAACAAGATGGAAAAATCATATTTCTGCAACACAATAATCTCTTAGCTTTCTTCTGTGATCAACGATAATGTGAGAATAAAAAGACTCTTCATCCTGCAGAAGACTTTAAAAAGTCACGAGCCAAAAAGAAATGTTTCCCGCTGACTAATAAAGTTAAATACAGAGTTCAAGATGCTGCTGCTGGTTATAAACTTGTTTTCATGAATGCATTTGAATATTTATTCTGACTGTTTAAATGAGTTTGTCTCCAAACAGATTCCTGCAATTTATACGTTCATATTTTTCTAAATAGAGTTTCCTTTTGATTCATATTAAAATATTGTGAATCATAATGTGTAAAGCTTCTGCTGCTGGGACAAACAACCCACACTTTTCTATATAATGACATATATATAAAAATAACTAACTATAGAACTCTGCACAATGAGGACTTTTACTTCTTGCAGCGTTGACGTGTTGCAGCTGCATGTTTTTCGTTTCTTTATTAAAGAGCTTCAAGGTCAGATCCACAATGAAAGGCCTTTATTCTGACTTTTTAACAGCAGTTCATCAAACATCAGCACACACATACACACACACACACACACACACACACACACACACACACACACACACTCAGCTGTGTGCCCCCCCCAACTCGAGCACTCTGGAGGAGGGTTCGTTTGATTTGAACACCAAAGCAGCCCTCAGGGAGACGGAGGTTCCCACAGGACCAGTGATCAGGTTTCTCCTCGACGGTCGCGTCACTGAACACAAACAGGCCGAGTCTTTCTCGACTTCGGGCAGACAAATATTCTAAAAAACAAGCTCCAAAGCTGTTTCCGGAGCTTTTGACCACTTTTCCTGGCTGAAAGCTGCGGGAACAGAGAAGTTAGCGGACCTTGTTACAAACATTTACCGCAGACACTTCACACAGAGCCTTTCTATCTGAGTAGTCTGGCAGCTTCACGCGTCTCCTTCACAGAAGGAGTCTGACTGAAATTTAAATGGATCTTTTCTCAAAACTAAATTCACCAAAATGATAACTTATAAATGTGGTTTTGGCTGTCCAGCAAAAACAGGAGGAGACACTTTTTATTCCCGTTGACCTTTATGAGGACTTTCTAACAGTCGAGCTGCAGCAGGGTGTCGGTCCTGAGTCCTCTGTGATCCTCCAGAGACCACAGGGCTGGTCTGAGGTCTTTCAGGGAGGATCCCCTCTGACTGTCAGGGCTGTGATGTCAGCAGATGATGTCACAGCAGCACTGTGATGACATCATCTAGGCTGAGACCACAGAGCTGTCAGGTTTCACCTCAACATCGCTGGACCGGACTGTTTAAATCCTGTCCTCGTGTTTTAAAGTGGATCTCTGAGTTTTTCCTTCTGCTGCATTTCATCAGCTCAGAGTGACATTTAACTTTTGTGTGAAAATGTTGTTGCTGCAAATCTGACAGATGCTAACATGCTAACACCAACATATAGGCCTGTTTGGGAACCAATAAGATGAGGAGGAGGAAAGATTAAAGCGAGATCCCGTAAGCTACAGCTATTCTCTATTTTTATCTCTCTCTCTCTCTCTCTCTCTCTCTCTGGACGTCAGAGATCAATGATGTCCTCTGAAAGTGGAAGTCTCACTGAATGATTCAACATGAGTTTCAGGTCTGTGAGTTCAGATCTGAACTCATTTGACAAAGCGAACAAACAACATCACTGTAATAAAGTTTACAAGAAGTCAAACCAGAAACAGACATGACGCAGGATGATTGGACTCACATCCCAATACTGCAGCAGCCAGATAACACACACACACACACACACACACACACACACACACACACACACACAGTGCCAGCCCAGAGGAAGATCATCTCTGTAAGCAGAACAATGTGAGTGGAACATCTCAGCTTTGAACTCACACTTCAGTCTTTTTTGTTGCTTGTTTGGTTCCTGCAGCACTGAAGAGGTTAAAGCCTGTACATCCTGTCAGTTCAGGTTCAGGTCCACGTGAGGTGACTCAAAGCTGCTGTAGAAGGTGTGTGTTCATCCTCTCTGCCTCATCCTGACTGTCAGCTGGTTAGTTCTCCTTTCTGAGAACCACAGAACTGATTCCTCTCATTAAGTCCTGCTCCTGCTCTCCGGATACTGACCCACACACCTGCAGTCAGGTGAGTCCAGACGGCTACTTTTCATAAGACCACCAGGGAGAGGTAACCCCACCCACACACACACACACACACACACACACACACACACACACACACACCTACTACCCATATACATCATGACACAGAAACAGCTCTTATTGTTCAGCTTCAGAGGAAATCTGTTCCAGCTGGATGGATGAAGCCCCACCCACCTCCACCCTCTTCCTCATACCACCACCTCCTCCACCTCACAGCAGATGGGACGGGACAAGCTCCGTCTCCACTTGAGACACAGCGGGACGTTGTTTAAATAAAACTTCATTTTGAGGCTTAAATGATTGAATATCAGCTGCACGAGAGGAGACACCTTTAAAGTGTCTGGACTATAAACACAGGTGATGGTGCTGCAGGACAGTTTGTAACGTAAGGCCCTCCAGAAATCTGATACACAGATATTATTAAAAGCAGATCACACGCGGTCAATACGAGCTCAGAGGTGTTTCTGAAGATTATCTTTTGGCTCCAGGAACCGACAGAGAAGACGGTGAACTCTTTTTAGCTCTGCTTTGGTCTCCACCGGAAACATCTGGCTCTTCAGCTTCATGTTGGTCCGACGTCTCTAGTTTCAGCCACACAAAATAACACTTGCTGCGTTTTGCTGGCTGAAGCAGAAGCGTGACCTCTGTGACTCTCCGTGTGAAACTGAAGAAGGTGAAGCTGCTGAGTCAGAAGATCTTACCTGCTCAGACTCACCTGGAGGAAGGGAAGGCCTTTATATGTGCATCTGTGTGCAGTTTAGTGTTGATCTAAGTGTGTGTGTGTGTGTGTGAACAGAAGCAGCATTGTGTGAGTGTGTGCAGACTGTAATCTGAGCTCTGCCTTCACATTTCTCTCCTCTCTGGTCGTCGGTGGGTTCACTCGGAGGAGAGCTGCTTCATACAAACGGTCACTGAAGACACTTGGACTGGGTTCATGTAAAAACACTTCTCCTGCAGGGTTCAGTTTCTGTTGCAGAACCAAGAACACGAGGAGATAAAACTTCACAGCAGCAGTGGAGGAAGTACTCAGACCCTAAACACAGGATTTTACTGTGGCATGAAAAGACTCAAGGGAAGTACAAGTACCTCAGATTTATACTTGAAATGTACTTCAGCACTGATTCACAGTCACATGGATCACAATAATTATTCTGACTGCGATGACCTGAAGTGAATTTAGGAGACAGTTACTTGTATTTGAGCGTTATTAGAGAATATATATTTAATATTATGAAGAGTACAGTCCAGACCTGCTCTATGAAAAGTGCCCTGAGATAACTCCTGTTATGATTTGGCCTCTAACAGCCAAAATATATCATATATCAGTATATCAGCAAGCAGTTTTTTCTCAAAGAGGTTGAAGTCTAGAAAGTCTCCATTCAGCCTAGATACAAATCCACCAATCAGTGATCTGCTTTATTTTCATTATCAATTAATCTGTCAGTCACTGTTTTGCTAAATTGATGAATCCTTTAGTCTATAAAACATCAGTAGTGGCAGAAAGTAGTGAAAAATGCCAATCAAACTCTCCTAGAGTCCAAAGTGACGTCTTCAAATGTCTTTCAGACCAACAGTCCAAAACCCAAAATATGTTCCTCTCCCGACAGAAGAATATCTGATCAGTAGAAGATCGTCCGGCTCATCAAATGTTTCCTCTGCACGTCAATGTTCTTCTTTTCTTTCTTTACGTCTTCATCTGCTGACATAAACAGATCTATGTACTGTCTAGAGTCAATCCAGCTTCTTCCCAGGAACTACTTCTTTTACTTCAACGACTTTTCTATCACCGATATGAAGTTTAGGAGCCTCTGGAGGTTTTCAGGCTTGGTATAAAACCAGAAGCTGGATTAGACGTTGTGCAGATTTTATTTAGGCCATATACTGCTCCAGTCTAAGATTGATAATAATCATCACAATGCCTGTTGGTCTAACTGTGTTAATAGAGGAACGCAGAATATATGTTTGACTGTCTGACACTGGGCTGATTACAAATTAAAAGGGATCATTCTTAGAAGGTTAGAACAACATGTAGTCCTGCTGAACCCGGAGGTGGTTCTCTGAAGAACCTCACAGGACTGAGGATAAACTCTCCCCTCTCTGAATATCCTCTCGCCCCTCTGGAGTATCGACTACAGACGGAAGGTTTGACGACAACACCCAGCTGCCTGGTTGGACACATTTATACAACTGGACTCATTAAAGGACTTGGTTGGTGGTTGGTGTGGTGTTGGCAGTTTGCTTTGTGTTAAAAGCAGCATCTGTAGCGTTCAGATACAATATCAAGTTAAAGGTTCCAACGTAATGGATGGCCTCAGGGTCCGTAGAGACACAAACAGGCTGATTTACTGCAGAAACTCATGTAAAAATATGACTGAGTAAAACCTTAAAGAAAAACTAGAACTGGTTTTATGAAACATGAAAAAAGGTTCAATTTCAATCATCAAAATCACAAATAGACATGGGAAACATCAGAAACACTCCATGAACATCTAACACAGTGAAAAGCTCCATGTTTGGAGCTGCTTGTAAAGTGTCAGATAAATGATTAGCAGCAGCCTGCTGTGGTCTCTGGCAGGAAGTCCTCCAGCAGCAGATAGTGGGTCAGTAACAGTTTTATGGATGTTCAGACCTCCATCAGCTGCAGGAGGACGTGCTAATCATTGACGGGTCCTGACAGGCCTGAACACAAGCCTCTAACCAGCTCTGACTGGAGTTAACACCCACCGAGCTGTCCTCAGTGGGAGCTGTAACCAGAGGAGCCTGTTTGTACCTCTCACTAATTAAAGGGTCGGGAAATAGCAGAGCGGGGGCCAAATCTGCCCCCCCACAAAAAAGATTTGGCCCCTAAATGACATCTGAAATGTTTTTTGTTGCAGTTTTTTCTTTTTAGACACCAGTATTATTTTTAGATGTATGAGGAGTTTTGAGAACACACAAACTTTGCAAACCTCATCTCTCAATCACAGCACAGCATTAAAACGATAGAGAAAAGCTATGATGTTGTCAACAAGCGGACAAAAATTTTGAAATCGGGTTCGGATGCTTCCTGTTCAGTGCTGGGGTTTGTTATTTACGTAACAACACTTGAACACAACACACAGGCTGTAAGTATTTGTGTAGCCTGGCTAAGGATGGAGGACAAAACTAAAATTTGTCATTGTGGAAGTTACCGAAACTACCGAAAACCACGCAGGGAAACTGCATTAACTGCGCCGGGTTCGGGTCAGACCTGGTTCCTACTCTCTTGGACTCGGACCGGCCTGAGAATGAGCTGAGCAGCAGAAGAAATGTTGATTAAATGTGTATCTGACACCTTAATGTTCACCAGCTGCTGGAGCTCAGATCAGTTATTGATCTGATGGGAATGAATGCTGATGGTTTCAGCACACCAGACTCACCACTCTGTTGGTCTGTCTCTTTGTGTCCAAACACTGGGGACATGGGAGAGGCCAGGATGACATATTCAAATGTTTTGTCCAACCAACAGCTGAAAACCCAAAGATGTCTCAGGAATCACCTGTCACCAGCGTTGAGATGAAGGAGAAAAGTGCTGCTGCTGTGGTGAACTTTTTACTGCACCATCCAGACTGAAAGCAGCACTTGACTGTGACTGACTGTGGTGAGTTTGGGGGTTTTAAGAGTCTTTAAAGTGGACTTCCTGTTTCATATTTCACCTTGAAACCTGCAGGAACACGCCGACAAACAAGCTGCAGAGCTGCTGCCGGTCTGAGCCGACAGCAGCTCTGTGGTAATATGACCGTGGATTAACGAAGCACACACACATCCCACAGCTGTGTGTGTAAAGAACATTAAGCCTGTCTTTCATCACGCCCGTCCTCCTCTTCACCTCAAACATGAACTCTACCTGGAGACAATCTCAAGGTGAGTCCATTTATCTGCTGCACTAAACTCGACTACTTTTCCCATCTGTGTGACGTGTCTGGTGTGTTGCCGTAAACTTAGTTAGGTGGAGATTCATAGTTTGGATTTGTTTCTATGCAGATGATGAAGTTCTGGAGGCTTCATCAGATCATGACTTCCTGTGGGCACTGGGTTGGTTTGCAGCAGTTTGAGTTTGAAGCTGACTGAATGAGGTCAGACTGAAGTGCAACACACACCAGACACATCATACAGACACGAGATGAAGTCAAGGTACAAAGAGCGCTGCAGGGATGAGGTGTTTCTGTAGTCCTCAGTGTCCTCAGTGAAGGAATTTAATCTTCTTGTTCACAGTGAGGGTCAGATGGAGCGGCACATACAGACGGATTGGTGCAGTGATGCAGACGGTGTGTAGGACTCGTCTCAGTTTAGCAGTTGATCTATGTTGATGTAACAATGAGCTGGTGGATACAAGCAGCTGGAAGGAGTTTCCTTGGCAGAAAAACATGTTTATGATATAAGTTAGCAAAACCTGCTGTATTAATCACGTCATATTGATAATTATTTCCTCTTTTTTAAGCTACAACCTGCACTACTTACTGAAGACACACGGTGAGACGAATTTAGAGACAGAGCTTGGAGTTTGGAGAACCACTCTGGGGGTACAGAACACACTGGATTATATATCTAGCCTGGGAACATCTAGAGATACCCCAGGAGGCCACCTTGCTACCACCACCATCATTTATATTTTCGGTTTGTTGTCCAGTCCTCGGTTGAGCCCCGACACCCTGAAGGAAACTGCAGTTGTATTTTTGGTCACTCCCCAGAGCTCATGACCGTCAGGAGCTTTGTCTTCAGACGTTGCATCAATCTGTCAATCTAAAGTCGGGACCAGTTCCTCCTTCAGTTCAGATAACAGAGTCTCCTGAGTCTCTCTGATGGCTGTTTGATCACAGTAAATCAGAGATGAGTTCTGCAGCAGCATAACATCACTACTGAGCGGGAGTGCTGGTACAAAGAAACGTTAACCATCAGAGGTCAGATGGAGACTTTTCTCTAAACAGAAGCTCGGACAAATATGTGATTTCATAATAACTCCTCTTCTTGTTGAAACCACAAAACGTCCCAGCTGTTTCACACAAACACACAAACCACTTTATCACAACTTGGGCAATCTTCTCTCTGTCTGGTTATTTGGATATATTCAATTCAATTCAGTTTTATTTATATAGCGCCATATCATAACAAAGTTATCTCAGGGCACTTTGTCATAAAGAGCAGGTCTAGACCAACTCCTTATGTGTACAGAGACCCAACAATTCCCACCAAGAGCAGCACAAGCAACAGTGGCAAGGAAAAACTCCCTTTTAACAGGAAGAAACCTCGAGCAGAACCAGGCTCTGGGTGGGCGGTCATCTGCCTCGACCGGTTGGGTTGAGAGAGAGAGAGGGAGAGGGAGGGAGAGAGAATGAGGAAAGTGAACATGCAGTAGCACAGCACTGTTCAGTTCTAGATACAGATGTAAAGCAGCAGTAGTGGAAATAGTATTAATGTTAATACAAATAAAAGTAATAGCAATGTGATAGTAATAATAGTAATAATAAGTCCAAAGATAAATTCTAATATACATTTCCTACATCAGACCGTCAGCGATACAGAAATAAAGACCTGCACTCATTTTCCATCACTGTCCCTCCACCAACCTTTGTCAAGATGGAAACGTCTACATTCGAAGACCCTCATCACAGCAGACATTTTGACTTGTCAATCACAAGTTGCATCACATGCACACAACCACAGTAAGTACAGTAGGTTAGCTGGTGTGAACTGTGATGGATAATTAGACAGTTTGGGGAATAATTTCACTGTTCACCTTCTTTTCCTCTTCAAAATAAATTTGACTTATTTGAGATTTGTTTCCAACCTGTTGCATCGTCCGACTTCTGCTTAGTGACGTTAAAAAGCTGTGAAGTTTGGTGGAAAGTTTGGCCATTAACGACAGAAACAAGTGATCCGGTTTGGAGTGGATCGAGGACATTTTGAGGATTTTCATCCCTGCTGGAGTTACAGTACCAGCTGCCTGAGCTCTTCAGTTCTTTCATTATTTGATATTTTGAAAATAACTTGGGTCCAACATGGACTTGATATAAAAAATGATGTTAAATCCCATGTATTGATATTTAATGACGGCACAGAGCACGTTGTCTTCTCCTGATAATCATTATAATGTGCAGAGGACAATAGGACTGTCTTCACCGCCACCCGTGCAGCATGATGCTGGACGCTCTGCTGCACACCTGATGGTATCGGTCCGCTCACGCCTCAGCTCTGCACGCTGACATAAGAAGCCAGAATGCATGAAGACAACAACCAGCAGCAGCACCGAGTCAAACCGAGGTCAGTCGCTCCGATACACCTGAACTCACCACAGGAGATGCGCGTTCAACTACACGCTGGAGAGTAAAGAACATTTACTCAATATGTACTTTACTTTATACTTTTACTCCACTACTGCAGTTACTTTACAGATTATTCTTCTACAGTGAAGGAAGAAGTACTCAGATCTTTTACTTAAGTAAAAGTAGTATTACCACAGTGTAGAAATACTCTGTTACAAGTAAAAGTTTACAAAAAAGTACAAAAGTATTAGCATTAAAATATACTTACTAGACTAAGTACTAGAAGTAAAAGTTATTATTGATTATTTTTATTGATGCATAATAGTGACAACAGACAACTTTTTTGCTTTAACTCATCACTATGAAGTAAATGTTGGTTGCACAGTGTAATGGCTATAAAACAATGACACCACTGGCGTTTAGACTGGTTTCCTACAAGCCTCGCTCTCACTGTGCAGCTCTGTCTGCCCACGGGTTCAACCTGCCGGGGAAACAGACGGCTCGATTCACGGCACAAAGGAAGCGGCTCAACCAAAACAGAAGAGGAACGGGGCTTTTATTTCCCGCTAGCTATTGGTAGCTATCCCCAGCTAGTGGAAATGGAGGACAGTGGAACAACCGGATTAACTGAGAAGAGGGAGAGTGATAAAAAACGAGGAAAAACAAGAGTGAACCTCGGACTGGTGTTCACTGGATGGAGAGCGCTGCAGGACTCGAGAGGGTTTTACTCTGCCTCTATCACAGCACTGAGATCGGGGATTCTTACGGTTATTTCTTGCTTCGCACCAAACGCTGAAAAGTCTATTGCCACTTTAATGTGTTCATCACTTTAATGCTGCAGCTACTTTTACTGACTTTATATTCTGATGGGTAGCTTCTGAATTTCCCAGCGGGGATCAATAAAGTTTTATCTTTATCCATAAGATGAGATAACTTCACTCTATTGGCGCTAAATAAATTACATTTTACTGAATCAAATAAGTGTAGTGGAGTAGAAATATAAAGTAGCATAAAAGTAAAGTACAAGTACCTCAAACTTGTACTTATGTACAGAACATGAGTAAATGTACTTGAGTTACTTTTGTGAAGAATTAGACCACAAACTGAGGAGTCTTAAAGTTCAGACCGACACAAACATTAGTATTAGGAGGTTCTCCGGACTCGAGCAGTTAGCAGCTGCTTTTAGCCTCAGGATGTTTTGTGAATCTGGCTCCTGGTCTACCTCAGGTAGGTCTACCTGATCTTACCTGGGTCAGATTTTTGAAGTGCGGTTTATTTTTAAAAAGTAATCCAAGAAACACCAACCATCTGCAGTGATCCAGCACCCTGACGAAATGTGTGTAAATGGTACATAACAGTGATGCAGGTAGAAACAGATCTGACACCTTTACTCCTGTTTAGCAATGACACACACACACACACACACACACACACACACACACACACACACACACACCCCTGAGCTGCTGATATGGTGCTTTAGCAGCATCTGAAAACACGCCCTCACCTGAACATCCAAAACTTTCTCTGCAGCTCACAGTCAAACACCGAGCCGAGACTTTGTGCTGTCGTTACGTTAGAAACAGCAGATTCAGGACTCTGGTCCCTGGTGAGGTCTGAGTAAACCTGTTAAAACCACCTTTAACTAAATTACATTATAAGGCTGAGGGGAGTCCAGTGTGGGTGTGATTACAGTAACAACAGCTGACGTCAGGCTGCTTTCCCTTTAACTACAGCTGGTTTCTTTTACCCTGCTGAGTCTGACTCACCAGTTTCATATACTAGTTCTGTCAGGCTCCACGTCCTGAAGATCCTCTGATGTCAGAAGACATTATTACATCTTAATGAGACTGCAACAAGCAAATGCTACAGGACTTATTTAATATGTGAGGCTGATGTTTCCTCTGGTATCTGACATTGATCAGGAGACGACAGATAACACGTGACACGTTGGGTGGTTTGTCTGTTTAGCTGTTCCTCACTGCTACCGACAATTTAATACTTTGATTCATGTATAACCACAAACAAACACGAATGTCACAGGTGTCCGGTTTAATCCACACCCTCCAACCAATCAGAATTGAGAATTCTCACAGGTCATGTTATAAGCATCGTGATCTGTCTGTTATCAATGTCTGATAAATCAATCACACGGTTCGCTTCACAGAAATTAAGTTAATGTCAGGAGTTTGCAGTTTTGGCAAGTCCCTATCAAAAATGTATGTTTATGTTAAATATGATATATCGTTATCTAATTTCAACTCTCAAATACTGATATCAGTTAGCCTGACACTGCCGGACCAATCCAAACAATTAATCAATTAATCGAGAACAAAAACGACTAATTGATGATGAAATGAACGTTAGTTGTAGCCCTTGGATAAATATGTATACATCTATATATATTCTGTCACAGTTTGACACAGTGGGAGTAACTGTTTTAACATGTAAACAAGGGTGTGGAGGAACTGAGGACACACACACACACACACTTGAATCATTCATTACAAAACAGCAGAGTAAACAGGGTGCGATAAACAATAGACGCCCTTAGAAAGTTTCCAGGACCGGCCCAATACTCACACACATTCCAGTGTCCTTGTGGAAAGTAATGGAGAATTACAGCATCTCAATGTAACCCAGTTGGACCTGAGGTCACCTTCACTAACCTGTCTGTCTGCTCAAACCTCTCCCCGTCTCTCTCTCTCTCTTTCCACTGTTCATTGTCGGTGTCTAAAATAGCCCGCAGACACTCAGCAAACATTGATAAGATCAGTCATGGTGGTATGAAAACAAACTGGATGACAACTTTAACGGCGTGAGAGAGAGAGAGAGAGAGAGAGAGAGAGAGAGAGAGAGAGAGAGAGAGAGAGAGACACCTTTATGAGAACATGTGGAGAGTGAGCGAGCATATTGTGTGATTTCAGATCCACAGAGCTGGACTACAGAGATAGCACAACTGTCCTGATACTCTCTGCTCTTTATGTCAAAATTACAAAATAATTCCTTCGTCATTTGATAAAATAACAGAAAACCATCACACATATCCTCTCAAGTATTCAGAGATTATATGCAAACGTCGCAAAGTACAGTTTCTCATCTCCATCATCTTGTTTGGGAACCAACGCTGATGCAAAAAAGTTTCACAAGAGCGGAAATGAAATCCACAGAAAATACAACTCAATTGTATATGTGACAAAATAAGTTTGAAGGTCCAGTTTGATCATGTGACTTTACTGTAAATGTGGAACTTTGGTGGTTGTGTAGGAGCGAGATCTGGGGGGTCTTCACAGGTCCAAAATGTTGGACACGATTTGGAACTGACCCGGTGAAAACCTACCCAAACCCGACATGCACAAATACATTTTCACAAAAGAGCAACACGATTTGGATAACTGGACCTCAACCAAAATTCTGCTGACCTGATCCAGTCAGATTCACTCAGGTATTAGACATATTGACCCCTTTAGACTGAATGTAAACTGGACCTGGTCCAACTTGGGTCCTGGATTGGGTCTCAGTTCCTCAGAACCGAGTGGACCCGTGAAGAATATATAATCCTGGTCTCGGCTCCAGGATGGTCTTTGATGAGGGCACAATGCTTCTTTAGAGTCCAAAAATGATTGGCTACATGATTAAAAACACGGATCAATGACGCACCCTCATCCTCAGGGCCAAACCCTGAAGGTTACCTCTGATAAAAGATCCACGAGAACTTTCCTCACCAAACATATTCAACAGACAGATTCCAATATTCAGAGGAAAAGTAGAGAAGATCAACAAAAATTTGTAAAATCATAGTGTTAGTTTTGTATTGGGCATTAAAATTAAAACAAAGTCTGCAAGCTACTTCAGGAAGTCAACATGAGTCTGCTGCTTCTCTCACAGAACTTAAACTGCTCAGAGCAATGTTGGTTAGAGAGGTGGGCTTGTGACGGGCAGGTCGCCTGCTCAATCCCCAGATTGATAGATCTCGGTGGAGAAAGCAAAGAACACCTGCCCCTCCCTCATTACCACCACTGACGTACCCTTGACCCCAAGCTGCGGTTCGGTCCGACTCGGTTCAGTTATAAATTGTGTAACTGTATGACGTGTGCTTCCATACCTGCTGCCACACTGCTCACCTGAAAGCTACACTGTCATTGCCGCTACTGTTCATATAGCATTTCAAAAGCCCCGCCTCCACCCCGGCATCCATCTGTAGGATCTGAGTCTATGTTTTCCCAGGGGGTAAGATATTATCATCACTCCCCATTCCCTGCTGTGCTGAGCTGGGGTGTTCTTGTGGAGATTGACGAGATCAAAAGAGTAGACGCCAAATATCAGCTGTCTACGAAATCTAGATTCACACAATATTATCATCTGTGAGTTATGTTTTCTTACCCGACAGTGGCTCTCTGGGTTTGACCTCCTCCACCGCCTCCTCCTGCACCGGCTGCTCCTCAGGGCCCTGAGACGAGTGGTCGGCCATGGACTCCCTTTTTAGCTTCCCTAGGCCCACTATCTTCATGAAGGACAGGTGGCGGCTGGTGGAGTCGCACTCGCTCTCCGAACAGTTCAGCTCACCACTAGTGAAAGACTCCTTACGGGAGCCAAGGGTGTTGCGATACTTCCCTGCAAACCTGGGAGGGACATGAGGGAAGGACTGACAGAATGAACAAACTTGACAGACCTCCCTCATCCGTCTTTAAACTTAGAAAACTGCCCCATCACCCCAATTCATCTCTACAAGTTTCCCTCATTCTTATACTCATTTTCAACCTACTTTACTCCCTTCATTCCTGCTTACGTCAACAAAGTCCCTGATCTCTCAGGGATCTCTCTTGACAAACTCACATCATCTTTCTTTACCTTAACTCCCAAACTCCCCCATCCCACTTTACCTTGACAGATTTGAACCCTGTTTACCTGAAAACACTCCCATTGTCCCTTTTAACTTGGACAAACTCCCAGTATCTCTTTTTTCCTCAACAAACTCCTCTCATCCCACTTTATTTAACAAAGTACCCTTGTCCATGTAAACCTCAACAAGCCCCAATCATCTCTCTTGACCGCAACAAACTCTTTAATCCCTCATCCCCTCGTTCTACCTTACCTTGACAGATTTTATCTGTATCCGCCTTAACAAACTCCCGCCATCCCACTTTGCCTTAACAAATAGCTTTCATCTCTGTTTACCTCAACAAACTTCCTTCCGAGCTCCTCCTGCCCCTCTTCTTCTTCTCTGCAGGTGAAGGCGTTCCTTGCAGCGACCCCTGTGGGGAGGGCGTTTCACTTCCTTTGCTCCTCCCTGACATTCTCAGGTTCTTTCCCAGCTTTCCCAGAGTCTTCAGCGGGGACTTGAACTTGAATGATCCCTTCCCCGAACCTCCTCCTCCTCCTCCACTTCCCTTTTTCCCCTCATTGGCCTCGTTCTCGTCCTCCTCATCCTCAAACGGGTTGCGGTCCCTTGGCCCATCGCCGTCAAGGAGCGAGCTGCCGGGTGACCAGTGGTTGCCATGGCCGCCGTTGCCGTGGATGCTGTCATCGTCATTGTTGAAGGGGTTGTGATGGTGATGGTGGGGGGTGATGTTGAGGCTCATTCTGCGCAGGATCAAAGCGTTTTCTAGAGTCGGACCACCACCTTTCAGGCGCACTGGGAGGTTTTTGAAGATGGGCATGATGGTGCTGGGGGAGGGGGGACAGGGAGGAAGGAACCTGGGGAGGGAGGGGAGGGAGATCAATCAATCAATCAATCAATCAAAGAGCTGAAACTCAAGTAATGTTACTGGACACTTTGACAAGACTGTTGACTATTTCTACTGGACAGGCTGAAGTTTCCACAGAAAACAGATTCAATAAAGCTGTGATAAAACAGACATCATGGATCCACAAACATTAAAAGAGTTCCTAAATAAAGAGTTCCTCCCTCACTGACCTCAATCACATTCTTTGGAAATGTGAACAAAGTTTTTTACCAGCTGAAATCCAAACATTCACCTCCTACTATGATATTACTCGGCTTGCTACCCACGCTAGCTAACGGTCAAGTGTGGTGTTATATGATGGGCGGGGGTTCGCTGGTCACCCCAAATCACATTTGACTGGATACATTTATGTAAAGAGAGGGATTTTGATATAAAAATACGAAAAAATAAGAATTAATTTTTTACACATATTTAGCACATAAGAAATGAATAATCAACACAGTAGTGCTGTGGAGTCTCACATCAGACAAAGAAGAAGCTGTCGTGGAACAGAAGATGGGATTTAATCTGGGGAGTGAATGTGATCAAACTGCTGCTTTGACAGTGTCATATCCCAGTGAAGGTAAAGTTTAACCATGAAACGGCTCTGCTATTCAGTACCATGGCAACTGAAAAATGCTCTTTTCCGATTGGCAGCCAATCACATGTGTTCACATCAACAGTGATGCTTCAGGCTGTCCTTCAGTTTACCAATTCAAGGACAACTGGGGCATCTTCAAGGACTGGTGGAACTTCCTCAAGGACCATTGAAACCTCATCAATGACCCCTGGGAACACCTCAGGGGTCCCTTGAACACTTTTAACGACTTATTTAACCTCCTCAAGGACTCCCACAACAGTCAGACTCCAAACTACACTGAGCAGGGTAACAAAAAATCCTGCTGTCTGATGGGCTGGCAGGTGTTAAGATAACACACATGGTCTACAGTTTAACAGTATGTTAAGCTGCAGGTAACCATAGCAACAGTACAGGTGTTTCAGTTAGCAGTTAACTAACCTGTGATGTTAAACTGACTACAAACAGACTTTAATACATTTGTTCCTGAGGTGAGTGGACATGTATAACACAGTATGACATGTGATGACCTGTGATGACATACATCAGTACTGACTGTCTGTATGTCATTGACAGAGCAGCTCCTCAGTGAGTGGGTCAACAGGAAGCTCCTGACAGGTCCGCCCAGTCATAAAGCAGCTGATGTTCCCACAGCAATGAACCATTAAGACATAAACTGATGAAACATTAACAGAGATCCGCTCTGTGCCACATCGTGCTCTCTGTAATGATTCATGAAAAACTTCATGTGTAAATAGAAATCTGCCTTCAGGCTGAAACAAACCCCCAGTTAGTTTCTCTGAACCGTCACTCTTATCATGACAGTTTCCAATCTGCAAATACTGATAAGGATTAAACACTCAGTCTTATCTGACAGCTTTGGATCCAAAATGTTATCTGGGAGGATTTATATGACACGACCAGTGGAGGCAGACAGGTGGAGAAATGTTTTGTTAGATATCCTAAAAGTGCCAAACACTAAAAGGGATTAATAAGTAAGATGTTTGTACAGTGCAAGAGTTACAATAAAAGCATTTAGCACGAAATATTAAACTTGCAGGACAGTAACAAACACACGAGAAATGACAGAACAGAAAAGAGTAAAATCATTTAAGAAAAGCAGGCGAATACATGCGAGTCCTGAGAAGATGCCATTTAAATGGGTAAATTATTCCAAAATCAATATTCCCTCTCTGTTAGCTCTGTTTCTGAGAGAAATATCTGTCTCTTTAGCTGTTAAATGCTCCACCATGTTCACCATCTCGCCTCTGACTGTCTGCTGCTGAGCAGCTTTGATTCTGAAAACGACGCTCTGAGAGGCTGAAAGGGAACCAGAACAGATAAACCAGGAGCTGAAACTCAGTATAGAGGTTCAGCTGATCGTTCAACACCAGAGACACCAGAAGAACCTGGTTCCAAAGACTCACATGGTTCTTTAAAGTTCAGGTTATGAGAGGAACCAGGTTACTGTGTGTGTGTGTGGGAGCGGATGTTGTTGGTTTTTCAGTGTCACCAGCTCAGGACACACTGCTGCCAGAAATAGACACACACACAGAGGCACATACCATCAGAGTGAACATAAAGGAAAGCACTGCACGCACACACACACACACACACACACACACTTGGGCTCAGGGTGAAGTGGGAAGTGATTCAGCGGCGTTGGTTCCATAAATACCCAGCAGCCCCGGCGGCAGGCTCAGGAAACCCACGCGGAGCCCGGCGGCACTCACACACAACCTGTTTTCTTCAAGAGGGTCGCAGGGCATCGCGGAAGCTTCTGGACACAAACAATGGGAGCGGAAAGGACAGCGATAGTGTGACGGACAGAGGCGAGGACTCCTGGGTCTCTGCTGCTCACCGCTGGGTGTGGTCCACTCACAGCCTCCACAAAACCAGAACCAGGGTGGTGGGCCGACCAGGCATGTTCTCTTTAAAGCACGGGTCAGACCCAAAGACCTACAGAGTCTGGCTCAGAGGTTCTCAAACTGTGAGGTGAACATACTGTGTGAGGTGAAGGCACAGGTGCGTGCAGGTAAAAACAACAGCGTTGACTAAATCCATTAAAAACGTTTTTTGTTTTTTTTAAGTATTGCACTATGAATATTTTTTGACAAAATGTCAAGATTCTTGGCCCTTCGACATTATTGGGGCCAAACAGAGCTAAAGTTAGCTTTATTTGAAGCTACGTTAGCACACAGGTGCCGTATATTTCATTCAAAACGGTGTATTTTCATGTGTTTGCAGGTCTGTAGTCATTATGTGTATTTATGCTCCTTTAAAGTACCAGCTGGAAGCAGCTGGTTGTAATCAGGGGGTCATAACCTCCACATTGCTGCAATACTAAAGAACATTCATTCCCAACCTGTGGGTCGGGACCCCCATAAGGGCCCACAGGACAAATCTAAGGGGGCATGAGATGATTGACAAGATGGGAAAGCAGGAAAAAACTTCTCCTGTATCAAATTATGTATTTTACGTTCTTAAATGTACCTTTAAAAGTTCAATTCAAACATTCAAACACACGTATTACAGCTCCTGCAGCCTGATGTTTGACAAAAACATGTTTTTCACCTCTGCAAAAGTCAAACTGTCACTAACTTTCATTTGAATTTGGGATTCAGAACAAATGTCCTACTCTGATAAACACAAACTGACAGGTTCTGTTAGGACGGGAGACTCGAAGGTTGTGGGTTCAAGTCCCATCAGAGTCGAGCTTTACGAACAGCCCAGAGTTAAGACGTGAAAAGCACCAAACAGCTCGTCATTAACATGTTGCGACAGTTGTTTACTAAAGATTTACAACGAGTCGATCCATTTGGGTCATTTTTCAAACAAAAAAGGCAAAACATTTCCTGGTTTCTCCCGTCTCTCAAATGTACTGTTTCTATCAGTTTCAGACGGACGGACAAACTAAACTACCGGAGATAATAATTTACTCCAGAATGAAAATATGTGACGTTCAGGGTCAGCCGATGATCTGATGTCACGGCATCCAGCCTCAAAACACGTCACGTTTCATACAATTACGAAAAAGAACCAACATTTACATGATGTGAAGGTGAAGAGGTCGCGACCTTTCAATGTCACAAAACACAAAACAGGAAACCAGGAAGAGAACCAGATATCCAATCAGATGCAGGCACAGACCTCAGCCTTGACCTTGAGTATGGGTGGACATTCAGGGCATGTGTGTGTGTGTGTTTCATGAGTAATGGCTGCAGAGATAATCAGCTGATGTGTGTGTGCTGAAGGAAACATTCAAAAATAAAAACAGGAATTGCTCCATAAAACGAGCCGACAGCTCAGACTTCTTGCTCTCACTTTAATTCGTGACTGCGAGCAGGTTTCTCTACATTATACAACCGACTACGTATGTGACAACAACTATTGTTCAGCATGTACAGCGTCACACAGACAACTGAGCCTGAAGGTGGAAACTTTAAGTACAAATATGAGGTACTTGTACTTTCTACTTCTACTCCACTGCATCTCGGAGGGAAATATTGTATTTTAGTGTATTTGAATAGTTACTAGTTACTTTACAAATTAAGATTTTTACACGAAACATATGAAAATGTACAGCTGAACCGATTAATCAGTTAGTCGAATGACAGATTTGCTGCTTTTCCTCTGAATGATGTTTATAATGTTAATGTTAATAATGTTGAGGTTTGGACTGTTGGCTGTGAAGGAGTCACTTTGGGCTCTGGCTCATTGTGTCATCAATCAATCAATCAATCAATCAATGGATGAATGGAGAACAGAATGAAAAGAATCATTAGCTGCAGTCGATACAAACGAGTGTAAAATGAGCTCCGACAGTAAAATCCTGCTTTTACATGAACGATGAGGAATAATCATCTAATGAGATCAGATAACAGCAGAACATTTACTGCTGTAACACTGAACTCTGCTGATACTGAGGACTCTGAGTATTTGTACTGTGTGTATTAGTACTTTTACTGCAGTAAAGGATCGGAGTACTTCCTCCACCTTAAACTACATTTACTTACAGATTTCTGCTGCAACTGAAAAACATCCACTTTGATGAAGCAACATGAACTCATGTTAAAGCTAACTAGCATAGCAGCTGCCATCTCAACGTCTGCCTCTAGCTGCACACACACACACACACACACGGTCTGTGTTGCGTTTACTGTCTGACAGAGAGCTGGAATCAGCTGGTGAATCTCAGGAATGGTAAGTGGACAGTTTGAAGTAGAAACACGCCTCCTCCTCTTCACTCTGGTTGCTCAACACGTGTGTGAATGTCAGTCGGACTCTGGACGAACAGAGGACGTCAGTGTGGCTGCAGACATGTGGTCACTGAGTGACTGACAGCTCAGCAGTCAGCTGAGTCACTGATTTCGACTCAGGTTCTGCTGCCTCCTCTTCCTCTTCCCACAGTCCCATCGATTAAAGGGAAGGACGTACAGACCGACGTGGTTCTGTCTCACTAAAGAGAATCCTGACCTTGACTCTGGATCCTACGTTTCCCACAATGCACCTGGATGGCGTCCCTCATTAGAGCCTCACTGCTGGTAAACAGCCACGTTTTTTGGGAAATAAACTTATTCACTTTAACTGAGAGTCAGATGTTCAGATATATATCAGTCTCAGAAATGTGCTGGAGTCAGGACGTGGTTAGCCTAGCTTAGCATAAAGACTGGAAGCAGGGGGAAACAGCTAGCCTGGCTCTGTCCAAAGTTCAAACAGACACCAACCAACACCTCTAAAGATCATTGATTAACAGGTTTTGTCTCATTTGTTTAAACTGAATACAAACAGTAAATTAAAAACTATTGGAACTATTTCTTGACAAACAGCAGTGTATCCATCCACCCAGTATGTCTGTGCAGCGTCTCTGCCTGCAGTGTTCTGGTTTCTGTAACTTCAGGAAGCTGTGTATTTTCCAAAACGTTAAAGCAGAAGATGGACTGAATTTATTTAAAGTAAAAGCCGATGTGATCAACTGTCTCTCAAACAGAAAACACCACATCCAATAATATGCAACAATGCACTGCAAACAAACTCCGCAGGTCCCCTAGTTCACCAAATTTAGAGAAAAATACGGACAAAGGAACCCAATAAATATAATTTTATGACACAGAACTGTGATTCTGCTGCAGACTGCAGCCACTTATGACTTTGACAGTTTAAAAAGACACGAACAAAACAACACCTGAGCAGAGAGAATCAACTTCTGCATCAGTGAGGTTGAAACTCAGACAGCCGGCCCTAAACTGATCAGAGAGCCGATCAGTTTCTAATGAAGAACATCAGAGTAGATGATTGATGAGAGCCGAGCTGCTCTGATAAAAAGAGCTTTAGTGGCTCCAAAGTCCCATCAGCCACCTCTCTGAGACGCCTCAGACCGGCTGGGTGGAGCTGATCCACCAGGACTGATTACCGGTTTTCAAATCATCGTCTTTGTAGAGTCTGTTTAACTTTTAATCTGCTGCAAAGACAATTTCTCCACGATAAAATGTTGCAGCATGAAAGAAGCAGTGAGACAGTTTGTACGGACGACATCTCTCTCCGACATTAACCACGAATTAAACATTAACCATCGCGGTGACAGATTTCAGACGGCACAGTATACACACAAACACACTGTTTCACCACAATCACCGTGTGTCGGCCATCATGTTAGAATTTTTAAACAGTATTTCGTTCAGGCGTTATGAAAAATTTAAATATGCCTTTATATAAAAATAAGTTTGTTTTATAGAATCAGGGGCTGATGGGAATCATGCCAACCTCACCAGCTGTACGGTGGCCGGTTAACAGCAGCTGTATTTCTTAATTTAGTTTGACTTTCTGTAAGACTCGACCTCAACAGGTCTGCCATCATTAGCTAGTTAACGTTAGGTTGTTTTAGATTAGCAGTCAGCTTCTCTAACCTTCCGACATGATTAGGCACATGGGAGCAGTTTGCCTTCAGAGCTTCATTCGTTTTTTGCCATTTGTGTTTCGTCCTTTTCCAGTCAGATATTGAGAGTCAGGACACAGAGGACGGACTTCACTGTGAAATCCAGGCTGCATAAGTTTGCCTGCAGGCGGGGGACAGACGACGTGGGCACCAACAGAATAGCTGAACGCTTCCCGACAGGGCGGCGTTCACGCTGAGCCGTGAGGTCAACGTTACCCACGCTGCATCTGTCTTTCATTAAGCAAAAACCGTCCTCTCAGCATCATGTGTGAGGGAAAACAGCTGTTGTAAAAATGTAATATTATCTTTTCCCTGAAGAGAGGAATGTTGAGTGCACGGCTCGGTGGTGAACTGCAGCTGGGACGCCGGAGAGGTCGCGAGACGCACGAGGCCCGAGCAGAAAAACAAAGTGTTCGAGTGTGAGGAGAATCCAGTTACAGGCTGAAGGAAGTTCTGGAGAAACTCTGCTTGTTTGGACCACAAGAGACTGAAGGTCCAGTTCGAAGTCATTTATCAAAGCATGCGGAGAACAAGATCCAGTTCATAGAGCTGATAAACCAGTTCTGCTCCGTGAGGGTCTGACATTACAGCAGGGCTGCAACAACAGTTACTTCATCATTAATCGTGTCGTCTTTAAAACGTCAGAAGATAATGAAAATCCCTGTTAAAAGTCTGGTTTTGTCCAAACACCAAATATATTCAGTTCACTTTCCTGTGTGACAAAGAGGTTTAAATCCTCACGTTTGAGAAGCTGCAACCATCAAATGTTCGTAGTTTCTGTTTAAAACCAGAATGCTGATCTTTATTTAACAACCATTAAACTGTGAGATGCTGGATCACCCCAAACCGTCTGCAGACGCCAGGTTTCAGAATCCCGGTTGGAGTTTAAATTCCACCAAAAACGAACACAGAAAACAAGAAAAAGGAAAAAGGACGAGGGGGAACTGGACCTCTAGAGCTCAGATCTGCAGATCCTGAACCTGAGACTGTGCTGGAGAGACAAACCAGATGACTGATGTGACACCTGAAGCTGCATCAGCAGCAGGTAAAGTCTGGACCACGTCGGTGTGGAGCTGGTTTAACCAGAGAGGATCTGATTTGACACAAATACGTTTGTGTGACGTTAAAATTCACAAATCAGTTCACAAACAAGTGACGGCCGCGGCAGCTGAGAACTGCTGAAAGTGTTTTTCATGTGATTTTAAACATCTACCTGAGGCAATAAACCATGATACAGGTTCAGGTTCAGGTTCAGGATAAAGGTTCAGGACGGTTAAAGTCTGGTAACTAAACTTGATTGAGTTTATAGAAAACAGAGTGCAGCTTCCTGTTTCATCCTGTAACTTTCCTCCGAACTGCAGAGACCCAAAGTGAAACCAGAACTTCCAGTTTCTGTTCCAGAAGTAAGAAAACCTCGTCCACATCACAGGCCCGTCTGTGTGTGTGTGTGTAGTGTGTG